>UYYA01000610.1:0-43409 GCA_900624975.1 Angiostrongylus costaricensis | reverse complement strand
CATAGCAGAGTCATTCGACACGTTCGTATAGAGGGCAGTGACGTCGAAGGACTCCACCACGTACGCGCTGTTGGGTCGCGCGTTACGTAAACGATCCAGGAACATTTGGGTGTTCGTTAGATGAGCTGGAATGTACTTCAACAACTGAGTAAGTATTAGGGTTATTAACCACGTTATCCTATCTGTTGGCCCGTCCACGCAGCTAATGATAGGTCTAACCTTAAATAACGATGGATCGGTAGACACGAGATCATCGCTGGATACTAACTTATGGGTTTTGGTAAGTAAGTACAGGACGGGACATGTTGGTAAGTCAATTTTGAAATGAGAAATAACTGATGGTTTTAACCCGGCAATTTTGAAATGAGAAATAACTGATGGTTTTAACCCGGCCGCTCTTGCCACTTGTTTTAACCCATTCGTTGTTTAACTTTCGGTATTGACTTTTAAATTCCTTCTCAGACGACTGACGATAAAGGGAAGCATCTTCAAAGTGCTTTTCCGTTATCTCGACATCTAACTGATGGGGAATTACAACGAACTCTCCACCCTTATCACTAACCGATAGTCTTATGTTTTTTGATCTTATCAGCTCTCGTACCTCCCGCATACCACGTTTTTGTATTTCAGTGAGGTTGGAGCAGTATCTTTTAGCGCGATAGTGATTAAGGACTTTGAAAGTTTCATTCGTAAACATCCGAAATTTAACATCGACTTCATTAATGGGCTCTTGTTGTCTAAAGAGCGGTTGGAGAAATGGTGGCACTAGTATTGCCCCTACTCTGTTGTTCGCGCCTATTTTTCATTCATTTTCATTTGAATTCATTGTGCCTCACTAAGGCGTTGATAAGATAAGGCTTTAGAGCTTTATCCTTAATCCTTTAATAGTAATAGTGGTAGCGGTGGAAACACACCATCTATCCTTGTAGCGCTACGGAATTGTTAACCCGAAAGCTATGCAATCAGAGGGGATGAAGCGCATAACACTTTTGTATGAAGTGTTTAATTCCTACCGTTTCTTGGCGATTGGTCATCAGTTTATTTGGCGCCTCAGGTGAGGACTAAGGTGTATTTTCTGGAGACGGCCTCAGACCACCTTTCATGAGCTTCTCAGTCAATTATCTCCGTTCGAGTTGTTATGTTGAACATAATCTGCCTATACGCAACCAACCAACCATACATGTGCGCATGAATATGTCTATATATATGCGGAAAGTGCGGTTTCGGTGCAGCATAGATAAGCAGAACAATGCTTATCCTTTGAATTGCCTACCACCTCTGGGTAATACTCGTGAAGAAAAAGAGAATACTAGCATTAAGATGATATCATGAAAACAAAAATGGAAGAGTGAGGGAACCTCACGTCCCACTACGTTCTAGGACCTCATTTGACTAAACAGAATGGTGGTGTACGAACATATCCAGAAATCCGATTATTTAATTGCTTTACGAAATCATTGTAACGTCACTTCACTTTCTTATATTATTTATACCGTATTTTTGCAAGAAATCTCAGTATTCCGCGTGTTGATGTTTCTCTCTTTGTTCATCTCTGATAAAGGAATGACTTTTCGAATTCTATTACGTCGTATTTTCGTTGAACAAAAGAACCACTCTATTTGTATCATACTGGAAAGTAATGTTATATTGTCGCGACGTCTATGTATTGTTGATGTAAAACACTAGGGACGCATAGGATGCAAAAGCATAGAGGAGACGATTTTGATATAAAATTCGCTATCCTCGCACAAGATTTCCAAAAACCGACGCGCAAACTTCTTGAAGCCTTTTGGACAAATGCCAAGAGCCGGAGAACAAGCAACAGGAATGAATGCCCAGCGATAACACGTGATCTGGCTTCGTATCTCAGAATTGTCTTTTGAAAAGTGGTGGTTCAGTCGTCAACCATAAGCGACTCTAAGCGGTAGAAGGCACGTAAAAAGGATGGGTTTTTCGACAAGCTGCAGATCGTGTAGTTATAGTTCAGGTTTTCATCTTTCTGCTTGTGTTGTTGAAGCGTTTGACCTAGCAATTTACGTATCAATGTACCCTTCCAGGTTCTGAAGAATGCGATACTGCCGATACGTCAGCTACCGTTGTTTTGTTTGTGTTCTATGTGTACGGAAGTAAACGTGTGCTGAATAACAACCTCGCGAGTGCTGAAAAAAAGAACGACACATTTATAAGAACTGGGAATTAGCAGATTCTAACAAGATACAAGTTCTCTTATGCTACCAATTTCATTGTGATTTTCTAGACCTTAAAAGTCGCACTTTTTCGTTTTCTTTTGTGTCTCATTATTTGATTAACGAAAAGATTTAGAGATCGGAATTTCATCTCGCGAGAGGTGAAAGTCCACTGTATAAACTGATTTGCAATTCTTTATTGTTTTCAAGCATTTTACTAGTTATCAAAAAAAAATCGGTACCCATCGAAAAACCGCCAAAGATTGTAATTAGTCAGACATATTACTACCTTTCTAAGAGGAATTAATGGCTTTTTTGACAATTTTATGAAAAAGTTAGGTTTCCGATAGCCGTCGTTCTCAGTTATGTTTATAATTTTCTACAACATCCGATGGTTTACGTTCTTGAACACTCTCGTCGCAATCTACCGTTGAACGGGAAAATTCTATAGCAAAAACCTAAATATAGTGCATGTACATCGCATTGCATCCAGAAAATAAAGAAAAAGAAGTCAAAAAGAAAAAAAACTGTTCTATGACAGACTGACACACTGATATGACTCGACACGAAGACGGAGCTGCCACGTTGAGACGAATAACAAGCGTGGACCATCGACTCGGATTATCGGATCGAGGAAGACGAAGACGTCGAAACGTTAGCCGAAAATAAATAACATTATCAACCTCGTGTAAGTTCATCAAAGAAAGAATACATATTGATTAGTCACACCGAGGGTTCAAGGAAAGTCTGTTTCGAAATATAAATGCGCGTCATAGTCTCTGATTGCTTCTAAATTTCACCGTTTCCGTAAATACGATCCAGGAATCTCATAGTTTTCGTTATAGGTACAAAGCTGTCATTTAAATTGAAATGGAGCCAAAAAATAGAGATTTGAATGAAAATTGAAAATTGGGATGTAATGTGATGTTCTTGTTGCTCGTGAAAATCGAAAGGAAAAGAGAATAAATAAAACCCATGAACAACCAAAACTATTGGCGATCCTTCCTTATTCGAAAATTAATTTGACGAATTGCGATCGTTACTGGTGCACGATGTGAACTGTCTTTTGCCAAGGAATTCAACAATGATTTCTAACACTCCTCGTTTTTCAGTGTTTTTGGCTTTGTTTTGTGTCGCTGGATTTGTTTGTTTTAAGATCCTTAGGTTTTACGTCTTGTTCTAGAAAACAATGTTGAGACGCGGTGAAAACTATACAGAAAAAGAACTGACGTAGAAAAGCTTGTCAATTTTCCATTTCGTTGCTTTCAAGGAAAAATTTAATTTTCCTTTAAGTTCTGTTAATATGACATTTTCAACGGTGCGAAAACTATGGAAAACAATTTCTAAAGAACAGCAACAAGTAAGATTTATAAAAATTCTTACTGAACTTTTTGTATTCTTGACAACCAATTAAGTGGAATAGACAATGAATCACTTAGATTTCGATAGAAAAATGATTTAGACAACTAATCAATAGAGCTCTGGTTTTTCTGTTCGATTAGCCGCCAGTTACTATATTTGACGAGTTTTATCAAAGAAAAACCTAAATTGAACAAAAAAAGTATGATCGTTATGAAGCAATATTTAAGAGACGCAGGGAACGAGAGAGACGGAATAGGTGTGGTTAGCCTTCACCCTACGTGAAATTTTAGCTACGGAGTTCTCGTTTTTATTGTCTCGTTTTTTGTAAATAATCTTTCTTCGATTCAGATTATTAAGTTGTCCTCGCGTTGTCGGCCAACTAATCGTAGGTTCCGCTGCTATTACAGGAGTCGCTGTCGTTCTGGAAGAATCCGAGAAAGTAGAAAGAAGAAACAGCACATTTCATTTCATTTCATTTCGCAAAAGCCTGCAACTGCCTGTGGTGACGACGTGAGCAGGCGCTACCTCGGTCGTCACATGTTTCTGGAGAAAACTATGTTCGACCAACATTCACCATCTTAATGGGAGAAAAACAAAGGAGCCATAATTGAGAATCAAAGCTGTTCACGAGTTCTACCACCTCAATGACAACTTCAAGGTAGCGAAATAAATGGAGAAAGTTTTGGAACCTTGGGACTCTCGCGACATTTGAAGGCGGATCATCTGAATATCTAAGAAATAGTCGCTTTTAGCTGTTGGATTGCTATGTTCAATGAGAGACGATTTTTCGGCAAAGTCAACCACAGTGAGAAGTATTCGTTAAATTTATGCTGGAAAGTTGATTAGGAACAAGCTTAGCTGGGAGTCGTCGTTGTCGTAAGCGAAAGCCATTCGACGTAAGGCGATAATCTTCGTCTTGATCCACGAGAACCAACAACTATTTTCCACGTCTTTCTTGGAACTATGGTAGAAGTAAAATTCAAAGGATCAGCAAAAAATAAACACCACTTTCCTATACTTCTTATCTATAGTCGCACACCACAGCTATTCAATTGGCGTCGCACACTCAGCATTCAACGGGCAGCAAGAACATCAAACTTTTGATATGATACATTTTTGTTCTGGTTTTAAGTAATTGTGCAGCCTTGAATAAGTTTCAACGCTTTTACTTTGAATATGTTTACTCCTAGTGTGGTTCTGAAATGGAAATCCCATGCTCCTGTGTTTGGATGAGTTTGCTGAAGCATAAATGCACAATGTTTAACGTTTTGTTTTCTGCCTTCTATAATTTTCATGGCAGGTTACTAAGCGAAATACAACCACAACGTTGCTGAGATATTTGCAAAACTCTGGACCGCAGGTGTCTATGGTGGGGAACGAACGCACTATTATCCTTTCCGGGGAGTAACGCGTTCACCACCACACCATGCGGGTCCTTTGTTTCGCCTGTCTCTCAGTTATTTCTATTTCTATTGATCTTTGCCACAGCAATCACTCGTCAGCGGGATAGGCGAAACGATATCTCAGCAACGTTGTGGTCATAAATGCACACTTTACCGTAACATGACATTCAGGAGCACTGTTTTTTCCTCTCTCTTAGCCACGATGAGGCAGTGAACCATAGAAAGAAATAAACGGAAAGTACATCTTAAAAGTCGATAATGATGAGATTTTTAGGATTCTTTCGTGAATAGGTGATATCGAAGAACTCGAATTTCTGCGGAAGTAATCGTTCGTCAATTTAGTTGGTAACTCTGGAAGTGATCGATCAACAGTTTATCGAGAAGCACTTTTACACCATATGCTTTAACACATTCGCTCAAGCATATTTGTGAGCTGTTGATGATTTTGCAGTGATCTTGAGTCGTTTCAAGAGTGGCGGTGATTAGTCGTCGCACGCGACCGTCGAGTGCGGCAAACAATCCATGAAATTGGCTGAAATCGGTGTAAGGAAACACCAAAATACGGCAACAATTTATCGTTGAGAAAGATATTGTATGTTCAGCTGTTAAGTGAGAAAAAAGAACAGGAGAAAAGAAGTGAGGAGAGCATGAAGAGAGGTATGAAAGATAATCATCCTCAAATGAGGTTGGATCGCAGAATGGCTGAAGGCCATGGTTGCAGCTGCTAGTAATCATAATTGCGAGCTTACCTACGCAACTAGAAAATAAAGAGGAATTAGTTGTTGCACGATTAAAATCAAACTGGTCAGACATCTAGTGCACATGAGCTGCATGCTAATGTGCCCACTGGATGTCAAGCTCGCAATGTGGAGATCCCCTCTACAAAGGTCAGGATTCTTCGCAAGGATCGAAAAGAAGTGTAATGCTCACCCAGTACCTAGGGAGAACAGAATTTACTAGGCTAGTCTTCGATGCAGCAAGAACAAAGCATACTTTACTGCGCTAACTCGTCATTCGATAATCAACGGGAAGACAGGTGAAACTAAATGGGATACAGATAATAATAAACGAAATAGAGTCCTAGCATATAATAATGGATAATAATGGGATAAAGTAATAATGATAGCCATAATAATAACAATAATAATAGTGATAATGATAACCAATCCCGTTGACGGGTGATTGTTGATGGCAGTACTCGATAGAGCTAGTTGAGAGACGGGCGAAACGAAGGGACTCACATAGTGTGGTCGTGAACGCGTTACTCACCAGAAAGGACAATAGCGCGTTCGTTCCCCACCGCAGACACCCGCGGTTCAGAGATTTTGCAAATATCTCAGCATTATAGAAGATAATGATAATGATAACGATGAGGATAATAATAATAATAATAGTAATGGAGCCATGATGTAATTAAGGCCGCATGCAGCGTAGTGATTTGTAGCGCGCTAGAGTAGGCTTATGATCTTTTGCTCGATCACTCGTTGCTGGCCGAGCAAGACTCCACCTGTTGACTGTTTATTGCCAGACAAGGCTAAGTGGTTACAAAGAATGACTTGACACATCGATGCACCGCACCAAGTTATGTTGTAGGCCAATTATGTATTCAATCATCTCTAGGATTCGAATGAAGTCTAATGCACAGGGAATCAAGTATTGATGTTGGCAAAAATCCTTGTTTTCTACCTTCTTTTATTATGACATTGTTGGACTCCTCTATTACAGTACATTGGATAAATTGTAGAAATCATTGTAAAGGCAAGAAGTGGTTTGTCCATAGCTGTTTGCAGACCTTGGATTGATGTATGGCTTGGTTTACTCGGGTGTGGGGTAGAACCAACGACCATGTGTGTTGGAAGTCGTCTTACCATTGTGTTACAACAAACTTTTATGATGGACTATGCGCGCGAAATATTGCAATAAAATACAAAATCGGTGTTGAAATGGTGTGCAAAATTAACGTTTAAAAATCAAGGGTCGTCTTAAGATAATATATCTTTAGGATTGCCTTTTGAACAATAACGTCTTCGAGGTGGAGGTAGAAACGGCAATACAAATTTGGACTATCATAAATCTAAAGGATTCCTTCACTAATTACATAAAATATGCGTTTATTTTAACTGTTTACATTTGGTTTATATTTGCTAAGTTATTATTCTTCGTTTTATTATAATTATTTATGGAAGCGTTTAAAACCTTTGTGAGTGTAAAGACCACGCTCATAAGGAAGGAAATGCAAAACGAAAGGAAAAGAGCGATTTTCTAGTGTATGGTCTATGAATTGCCATTCTTATTACTACATTATGAAAGTATTTACACATGATGCATAGTGCAGTACAATTACCCACAACTCTAAACACGCAGTCCCTGGTTCGATCATCACCGTCGCTCCTACGGTGCTTTGCATAAGCCGGGCTCATTAAATTAGTAGTAGAGTCGCTAGGGAAGGAAAAAGCACTCGCTAGACCATAGATGAATCATGAGCTTGTTGTTTCCCATAATACAAGCCAAATTCACATTCGCCTCTTTCATTTCCTATGAACAAAGAAGTAATATGGAAAGAGCAAAAGGGGATTTGGCCTAGATCACCATAAATTTTGAAGGGCGGTTTTTTAAGCGTTTTACATCGTACGAACTGTTGTAAAAAGAGCTTGTTCCGTGCTTTCATGTAGTGTTTGAACTTTTTTAAGAAATAAAGCCCTAAACGGTGAACGACGAGCAGTGGTTATATGTGTCGAGCAACAACGCATGCACCATACTCCTCGGTTTGACCCAGAGTTAGACCAATTCTGAATCCCACAGTCACCGGCAAACTGGCGTTAGATTTGTCTGGATAAAGTTCGTACAAGTTAGGAGAGCTCTTAGCAGAGCTACGCCAGGCGTATAGGGCCAATCGATTAGACCACCATTCAACCAGATTCACGAAGAAGACAAAAGTCATTGGGTGGCATTCGAGCCCACACCTAAATCCGAACACCTCCTTAAATGACTGATACGAGACAACGAAATGAATGGAAATGTTGGAATCCACTTACTGCCGATTGTTTACAGCTTTGTCATAGCCGTCCTACTGTAATGTATGGCACAGGGTTCATTTCTTGGTGGGATCACCTAAACTGGGAAGATGTCCAAAGCTCCCAGCTAAAAGCTTAGTGTTAAGAGTGAGCCACTATTGTTGTTAATCACCGCCCATCTTTGAAGTCGTATTAATATTCATTTCTTGGTACCCGCCAAGCCGAAAGTTCTCACCAGTCGAAAAATTTAATCTTTTTTGGGTTTCTACTTATTTCTGTTTCAGAACCCATTCAAATGGAAAGTGTGCTTGAGCTTGAAGGACTCATTGTGATGGTGGGCCATTCAAATAAACAAGTGCTAATTGGGAGAACTCCCTCTTTTTGGCAGCAAGGCAGCATTTAGAGTACCTTGAAAGACTCTTAAGCAGAAATGTTGCTGCTTAATGGTCAAACAAAACTTCATAAAAAACATTCTCTAGGTTTTAATGTGGTTGCTCTCTTTTCCAAAATCTCTCTCATTTTTCTTTTCACTCCTCTGTCCAACGACTTTCATTACACTTATTGCCATGTCATTATTTTTAATATGCACCTATTTTTTATTAGTTTCTTATAGCCTAGTCGTCCAATTTGAACACTATAAGTGGTATTGAAGGAATTAAGACGGACAGATCGGTATTATTGAGATTTAAAATAACGCAAGAAGTGGACGAAAAATAGAGAGAAAGAATGAAGGGATGAAATAGAGCGAGGAAGAGTTAGGGAGTGGGAGTAAGCAATAGAGTAAGACAGTGAGTGAGAAAAGTGAAATCAAGCCTAAAATGTACCAAGAATAACGGTACGAAGTCAGCATCATGAGTATTCCTTCGAATCCGTTTCTTCTTCTAGCAATGCTTAACAGAATAAGTATTGCAGATATAAAATACCTGCAGCTCAACCTGTGTTTTGTAAATTCGTAGATGTTTTATATAAACAAGTAATATAAGTGGGAGCAAAGATAAGGAAATATCTGTAAAAAATGAGGTATAATAGTTCCAGTTCAAAATATGTTCACCTCACCATATTCTTGAGAAGAAATGAAATACTGGGACAGCTAAGACACTTTTTCCAGTTATGCCCTCAAAAAGCGACGTCTTTTCTGTAAAGGACTGTAATGTACTCTAGTTCTCAGCAAATCCTTCAGCAACTGTTTATCGGAGTTTGTGAGAAGATGAAATTTTCATGTTTTTTCAACTGACGTTATTGTTTTTCGTTCGTTTGAAGCGTTGTTGTTCGCGCTATCTGTTTGCACTTACGTCACCCTGAATTAGATGTGATTTCTCTTTCGATTTATCCAATTAGACTTTTCTGTTATAACTCTATTTAGTTTTTAATTAGCGGTTTTAATTTTACATGATGGTTGAACAGTCTCTTCAATTGCCCGTTTTCACAGAGATTTATGTTGGTCCTAGAAAGATTCTCATCCGACTAGTAACCACTTAAGAAAGATTTTACCCTTGGAAGTTTCAGGACAGCTGTTATAACACGTTCTACATGCAAATTCGCATTTATATAACAAAATCATAGTGCTGTCAAAAAAAAGTCACTGATGAAGCAATTGTTCGTGGGCCAGTTGAACATAGTTTCAGCTACCGTGGGTGATTAACTACGGATGAGTAATGCTTTCTAGTAGTTATGTGCTTTCTTAGGTAGTTGATGAAGTTGAAAGGCTGAAGTAGGTTGTGTGTTGTCGTCGTGAAACAATTTCTTCCATATTCTCCACGTTCATCGCTGGCACCACCCACTATCGGCTTTGACCACGCCCCAGCCAGTCGGTTGTCTCATTTTTCGGTCCGTATGACAACTGCTCAACGGCAAATCGATCTGCTATTTGAGACGGACTATATTTTAAAGCGCTATCACTAGAAGTATAAAGGGCCTGTCAGATTTGCTAGATCCCGTCCGATGTGCTTTCATGATGAACTGTCCGCTCATAGATGTGAAAACGCGGTGCATTATTGTGATGTATGCTATTCTAACATCACAAATTGTCATTGGACTATCGTGTAAACCACGTGCAGGTGGTACGCCGGTTCCGATCGGAGTGTTCATAACATCAGTTCTGCCGAATTCTCTCGACAAGAAACCGTTCGATGTCGTACCGGCTATCAAGCTGGCTTTGAACTTTATTCAGAACCACTCGTGTATTTTGAATGGTTTCAAGTTGGAACTCATCTACAAGGATACAAAGGTAACCAACGACTCCTTTCTTTCACATCGTTTGTTTTATCCAGAATTCGATAAAGACAAGCAGGAATTATTTGAAGGGAATTGCTTCTTACGATCGCTGATTGCCTGAAGGCAACTTCTATCCAAGCTTTTGCCTGTTCATATCATTCACGTTGTTCATTATACGCCATTTCTACTCTTTCAAAACGAAGAGAAAAAAAACGATGCGAGATCTACTGCAGAAAAATTTTCTGGATTGTAGTATTCTTTCTTGTGTAACAGTGGCTTAGAAGACAGCATAATTTCAGAAAGATGAAAATTTATTTTTAAAGCTGTTCACGACGATGCAAGCCACATGAGCACACATGCTTTTACCGTCGTGATAGGAATTACGTGTTTACTAAGGTAATGAAAAAATGCCTTATTGTCAATGTGTTGCTCAAGATAAGAACATAAGAAAGTAAAAAAAAATTGACTGAGAAATGCATTGGAATCGAGGCTGAATTGATGTGATTTGAAGGATTACACTAGAATATAAACTAAGAAGAAACGAAAAGTGCAGCAATTGCAGGAATGTGAAAGAAAACAACAAGGTTCTTAGAAGAACACGAGTACGGGGGTTGGTATTTAATGAGCTCATTACAAAACTGGTAGAAATAGGCAAGTTTACAATCCTGAGTTCAATATTTTCGAAGTTGTCATATTCTAATAATAAAAATTTCCTTCATTGTTTTCTATCATTCCTCACTTTTTCTTTTGTTTGATTGCTTCTTTTCTTAAATCCGGCGTTTTTAACTCGTCATCTGTTCCGCGTACATAATTTTCCACGGTAATTGCCCTAAATTCCTAAGACGCTCGAAACCTTTACTATTTCTCGTAGAAAGAGAAAGTTTTTTCGCTCACCATTTGAAATTTCTTTAATTCTTTATGCTCACGATCGTTTATAGCACAGTAGTTTGAGCTGCTCTGCAGTACGCACAGAGTCTGGGTTCGATCTTCACTCCCTCTGCATGCTTTCCGTCCGTCTGGTGTCGTCATATTGACACTGGACTAGTCTAGGCCGGTAGCACTTGGCACAATCTTGGGCCACCTCAGGTCTTTGTATGGATTAGATATATATTCAATCACTCTTATCATGTTATGAACGGAGTTGAATGCATGGCGCATCTATAAGAATTCCATTAATGTCTAACGCGCTATCTTTTATTCTACTGTCAACTTAAGAATAGATTTCCTCGACTATATGTGGAAGCCACGGATCTTCTGCTATATTGAGAACATCGAGCCGATTAGTCGCGGTGCCGGCCTGGTGCATTCCCAAATGACGGCGGAAGGCATGGAGATAACGCTTGGACCAGAACGGCCACGAACTTCTTCTGTGATGGCGATAGGCTGTTCGCTGCTGTCTTCGCAGCGGCGGATTGACTGATGTCTTCCGCATGGGCTTAGACGTTTTTTATGCGTATATGGGCGGTTGTTCTTTCCCATTTTACCATCCATAACGACCAGAATAAACGTTTGCACTTATCTGCTGTCAACGGAAAAAACATGTAGGAGAAAGGTGAGGGTCGCTTGTAGCAACTAAACTTCATTTCTGCTTTTGGAAAGTTCGACAGAATACCTATGAATTTATTTACTTACATCACACGGATGGTCCAGTAAAGCATAGTTGTCCTGACAGCAAAAAACATTGAAAATAGTGCATGTTGTATGAAAGTTATCACATTCCAATTGTCCCTCAAGAGTGCGAGGTCCACTTTTCACGTAGAAGCGCGAATAAAAATTTTGCTGTAGGTCATCCGATACTTTCAGCAGTTACAATTGATGCAGGCTTGCCACATCATCCATGATCGAATTGCCCATCGACTAAGCACTGGATTCACTGCTGCCACTTGATTCTCGTCTCTTGAACGGCAAGTTTCGAAGCAGCAAATATCTCTCCAGACTACAAAAGCTGTATTGCCTGCGATGTGGTGACGACGTAAAAATGCTCTGGCACACTAACTCGGGTTTCTAAAGAAAATCATGCAAGAGCAGCACTAGATAGTGAAATGAGAGGGCGGAGTCTTATATTGCAGCCTAAACAACTGCATCCGGTCGCTTCTATAGATTGCGGTTCCAAGATAAGGAAACGATTGGGAAAGTGCTGGGACCATGAGAAGACAGTCGCCTTAGCATTTAGGCAAGTATCTTAAAGTGCCTACAAGTGAAAATGCAGGATGCTTCGAGTGGTTGATGCACTGTTCTCAGTGTGGTTAAATCTTTCCACCTGTCCTTTATTCCAACTGATTTATCCTTTATTCCATCTATACAGGTGAAAATCCTACAGATTTCTCTTTTCTTCATTTAGGAATAAAAAAATAAAAAATAAAAAAAGGAACTAAATTGTTAGACTAAATACATTAAATTTTCGGCGTGAGTCTGTAGTTGATTTTTCAGTAAATATAGCAGTAGAAACTACTTTCCTATGCTCTCCTTTCTTGTTTCCTACTTCTTCTTTGGTTCTTACTTCTTTCTTCTTCTTCTTCTTCTTACTACTTCTTTGACTATTTCGCTAGACTCCGTTAGATCCATTAGTAAAATCTTAAGGGTTTTCTTTTCTAATTAGCCGATAAAGCATATGTTTTCTTTTACCGGAAACCGCCGAAACGTCACCTACAGCGTCAGTAGGTAGCTAATAAATTCTACAATATCAACCTCGTGTTTACTTATCGAAGAAAAACAGTGTTTCTTTTAGTTGCAACTTTATTAGAAAGTGATGTTATTCAACATTAGTATTGGAAAATTCGTTATGGTAATAGCCATGGTAGTAGGGCGACGAATACCCGACAATGGGTTTGCTTTAGAGACAACTACGATAAAAATCGACTCTAGAGGGAAAAATCACGACACCAAGCATTTTTCAGTGGAACTCACTTTGTGCGATCGATAAAACTTACAGTAGTGTTCTAGTAGTTACTCATTCATCAACTTCTCTTGGATTTCTAGAATATACGGAACTTTTTCTATTTTCGCACTTTTGATTCAATTCATCGGGAAGCGTGCACAGGTTCGACCACTCCACAACGCTCTCCACCAACCTACTCCGTGAACCCCGCTATCTCCAAGACTTAATAGAATCGACTTGGCCAGCGTTCTACGACGTTCATAAGGAAGACTACCTATGTAGCAGCGGAAACGACACGTGAAGTGGTTGAAGGCCTTTGCTGACGATGAGTGCTGCGAAGCTGAATAGAATGCTAGAAGTGATGGAATCTACACAGTAGATGCGATAACGGACCATGTAAAATGAAAAACATAGTATTTTATTCTTTATATCCAATTAATGTATTTCTTATCGACTTTTCGTGTTTCCCATTTTTGGTACTTTCTGGCGACCATATAGTTTTTACTGCTACGGCCGAACTTTCTTATAAACTTGTTTCTTTTTTCAAGCTTTTTCCGGAATAATTGGACTCTTAAACTCTCTGGCGATTAATAGTGATAAACTATGAAATTCGGTATTAGTAATCCAACCATTCCTCTGTCCCTCCTCCCCCTCCCATCCATACTTCAATCCATCCATTCATTCATCCATCCGTCTACCTATACATACACAAACACGGCTAATTTACTTCATAAAATAAGAAGAATGCAGTGTGAAAAAAGTCTCTTTAAGGAGTACAATATCTTTCATATAGTAGCATAGAAGCAGTTCTGCGAAGAGCAGAAAAACTTCAAGCTGGAGAAAACTCTTGTAAACTAGTGGGATTTAGAAAGAAACTAACAAGAGGCGTGGTTTCACATCTGTGAGATTTTTCATGTAAAGCTCTGCCTTAATATAAATGTGCTTCAACAGTAAAACAGAGCATTGTAAACGGTTCTTTTCGATCAACAATACGACTAAGATATCGCTAGCGTTTTCGGGATTTGAAGTGTGGAAAAGAAGACGCAAATGTTTTATTTCTTCAGAAATTTCTTTTTGAAGCAATTTTTGCATGTGATTAATTTGAACTCGTTTTTGTTAGTAGCATTAAGGTTAATAAGAAATAAAAAATGCTTGCACATATTGGACATGTCGACTTATGTGAAATAACCTGAACTTCAAAGAATTTGCTAATGGATAGCAATGGCTTTCAAACCATTAGGATCTTGACTACATCTTGTTAGTTGTATTTCTGAAATAATTAAAATTCGTTAAGGTAATATTATTGATGATCGCAGCATAGACCGTTGAAAAATCGGTCAATAAATCGATTTGGGACTGCTATATTCCAGTTTTGTAATAATGGCTTTGTCGTTGAGCTGAAATGCAGCGATCATGGGAGGCGTTCACGTATTAAATGTCATTGCTGACCGATGCTGGCGAGTTGTAGTGGGAGCTGAGATGAGTCACCCTGTTGTCATTTGAGCGACGAGTTTTTACGTGCAAACCCAAGTTCTTAGGTGCAAGGACGAGTTTCTTCCGGCTAAGAAAACTTCTTCTTAACGTATTATTTACGGAAATTTCGGGTATAAATGAAATTCATAGGGCATGAATAGCACATGCATATTAAAAATCTGCTGCGATACGGAAATTAATTAAATGACCAGTAGTAAACGTAACGGCCACAAAAAGCGAAGAAGAAATTAATCATCATTGTAGAAAATTTAGACTGAATTTCATAGGATAACAAAAAAACAACAAGCTTCGTCGAAAAATTTGCATTTTGGAAATATTCATATTTTAATTGATAGCTGAAATACGTTTGTTTAGAGTTGAAAGGGTAAGGGATATTTTCAGCTGTGTCCACTGGCTACTCTGCCCCTGCCCAAGGATGATTATTATGATTAGTTCACATCGTGCCCCACATGTTGAAATAGACATAAATTGATATTATTTTGTTAAGTCCGTGAGTTTTTTTTGCAGTGTAAGACATCACTCGGTATGAAGGCGCTGTTCGACTTGATCGCATCACGTCCTCGTCCTGTTGCGTTGTTTGGCGGCATGTGCACAGAAGTATGCAAAATTAAATCTAATTATTTGACAGGTTTTTCTGTTTTACACATGCTTCTTTAACCAAAAGTCAAGTCAGCTGACATACAAGCCCAGTTGGCAACATTAACGAAACTACTTGTTCTCTTATTCATTTTCTACTTTTGAAATGAATTTTAAGGCATTTTTTCTCAGAATTAAAGTATAAGCGATAAGAGTCCTTCCAACGGTTTGCCGCTTCATCGTGGCTGGGATGTGTTTCTGGGTTCGGACTGCCATATAAAGTAGGGAATTCATCTCTTGGTAGGGTATCATAAGCTGAGAACGTGTCCGGCGTTCCCATCAGGAAGCCTAGCTAAGAGTAAACCAGTACCAAGATCCACCACCGTCCTGGTATTAAGGTCGTATGATGGCAAATATCCCTCTGATCCACAAAGGCTGCAACTGCCTGTGGTGGTGAAGACCTGAGGCAGACTTTGGCCAGGCTGACCTCGGAATTCTAGGGAACCACAATAACTTAGGCAGCAAATCTCCGAAAAGTGGAGATTATGCTGGGGCCCGCACAACCAGTGAGGGCGGGCCATTCAAGTATCAAGTCTCAAGTGAGCGATGAGAGTAATGAAGAATGAAACCAGCGCCGACGAATATGATAATGGGTGTGCCCAACTCATCGTCACTCAATATTCCTCAGGAGTCGTTGAAACAGTCCATATGGACTTATGTGTGTCTGATAAGATCGAAATGAGAACCAATTATGATAATTATTCAAAACAAATCTTGGGATATTTGTTTTATTTAAGTAGTTTTAAGCTGCTAGAAAAAGTTTGGTTACAATGAAAACGCAGATCTAAGTGGAATAAATAACTGGTAGTATTTCGGAAACCGACTTTCTTTAGCATTGACGTAACTAATCAGCATGTATTTTTTATCATTGAGAAGCTAGCAGGAAATTCATAAGAACCTTATTCGGCTAATGGTTTAGCGTCTTCACCATCTTAAGAGCCGGATTGAGCCAAGTCGACTGTCTGCAGTTGTTCCTTCTGATGTAATTCATCGTGACTAGAAATCTTTTTCATTGAGAAGACAAGAAAAGGTTCACAAGAAACCTTATTCGGCTAACGTTTCGGCGTCCTTGCAGTCTTCAGAGCCATATTGATACAGGTTGACTGTCTACAATTGCTCGTTCTGATGTAAGTCATCGTGACTGGATATTTTTTTCATTGAGAAGACAAGAAAAGGTTCATAAGAAACCCTATTCGGCTAACGTTTCACATGTTCGCCGTCTTCAGAGACGGTTTGACCTAAGTCGATTGTCCACAGTTATTCAATCTTCGTGATTAGATCGAGTGAGATCGCATTACATCCAATCGTACACGGTTCTAGAAAATATTGGTGGAAATAATCGAAATTCTTCGCGAACGGAAAATTTAGGGGCTTTTAGCGAGTTCAATCAACTTTCTAGGAATTCAGTGTCTTTTTTCCGACTGCAGTAGCAAGCTAAGAGTTAAATTACCTGTAAATCTAAATATCTACATTTTTATCAGTTTTTGCTTACAACCTTTACTGTTTTACATAAAACAAAAAGATTTTCGTTGTGACGAGTTTCAGGTGAACGAACCGGTAGCGATGGCACTGAAGTACTGGCAAATTGCACAGCTGAGTTACGCCGAAACACATGCAAAATTCGCCACCGCTGACTCTCATGAGGTTTGTGGACCAATTTTACGCCACAACATTTTTATATGCTGTAAATGGCGAAAACGACCGTCCTTGCACTATTAGTCTCCATAATTTTGATTCTAGTTTGTCTGGGCCTGTGTATTGCACAGTGAGATGCCGTGTAATACAAATGTGTTCATTGATTCGATTCTACGATCACGCAAACCATACTCTTTATCCTTTTGGAGTCGTCGAGTTAGGATCGGGGTGTTTAGGGAAGATATAAAATATCAAATTAATGCATTAGCAGGGTTCTGAAAAACATTTCATAGGCCAAATAAAATATCTTCAATTACCTCTACGATGTTACGAATGGAGTCGAAGACATGGAATATCCATCAATAATTAGTGAGCGCCGAACGGTTAATAATTATGTCTTTGAATTTCTTGATAGGCCTCTTAGTTTCTATATTAAGAATTTTCCTTCGTCGTACTTAGATACATAACCTTTGCGTGTTTAGCATTAAAATGGCTGCTTTTAAAAGTGTAATGAGGATTTAGTCACTTCTACATCTACGCTTAGACGATAATCCAATCTTAGGCATTGACGATTTTGTTAATGAGCAAATTTCTCCATTTGATTTTTTTTACTACGTTTATTGTTTTTTCTTCTTTTTTTAGTCAGCATCTGATATCGTTCCCAAAATAATAGCGAATTAACCTTAAAGAATAGCCACTTTTGCGTTTTTGCTTAGACCATATCAAAACTAACGGAATTGCACTACATGTAAAAATCTTAAACTTAGATATGTATTCTTTCTTCGATGAGCTTACACGAGGTTGATAATGATGTCTATTTTCGGCTAACGTTTCGACGTCTTCGTCTTCCTCAGAGCCGATGATCCGAGTCGATGGTTCTCGCTTGTTATTCGTCTCGACGTGGCAGCTTCGCCTTCGTGTCGAGTCAGGTCTTCTTCAGTGAGCCATCTCCTCGAATGAGGCATCATTACTCAGTGATGCTCTTTTATACACGATGCTGATGGTGGATGTAATGATAATGTTCGGTGATAACAACTTGTTTTTCTCCCGGACATAATCATCGCGCACATCGTGCAGAAGTCGGTGTCATTATCAGCTAGCACAAAGCGTAGTAATATTTCAAAATCGACTTTCCTTGAACCTCGGTATCACTAATCAATATGTATTCTTAAACTATATTCTAAACTATAAACTATTAAACTGTATTAAACTAACTTAAACTATTAAACTGTATTCTTAAACTTAGAGGTGAATTCAACGAGAAGTGCAAAACTGACGAAGTCTCTTCACTGGTTGGCATACATTTATACATCTATCGGCTTCGCGAATTCAGAAGTCTCGTACTAGCCATTGTTGGATTCATGTCAATTTCAGAAAACCAGAGATATTTTTGCTTTTCAACTTTTTCGTTTTTTACTTAAAAAATAAAAGAAATGTTTTCTACAGTCACACAAACCTGGCTCCAGACCACATAGTCTTTATTTTCATCGAAGTAGGCTTTCTTACATCAAGTCGACTTCGAAATCGTTTAGACGGCTGTTGTTCCATACTGGGGACTGATGTAAAGCAGATAAGCAGCATGATTGAGTGCCTAAGTGAATCAAGCGTCAGAAGGGCTTATTCGCCAGACAGCTTCGTCGACCTCGTTCGGCTGATCTCAATTCTGGCAAATAAGTCCTCAATCAAGAACCCCAAGGGGTGAGCGTAACCATATTACTAGTGCTAAGTTCGTCAGCGATAACTCCTCACCATGGACGGAAATCAAAACTGGATTCTCACGAACGCCTCTCAAAGAACATAACACAGGGAAACAAATGCGTTTGTAAAAGAAGGCTGATATTCTGACGACAAGTATTCATTCAATTTCTAAGCTTCGGCTTCTTCTGATCTCATTAAATGTTGAATGTCGTTTATAGAACAATCTCACAACCACCTATCTACTTTTGTGGGAAGAAATATTCGCCCCCTTAGTTCTCGCTTTTCGAGAATCCTATGCTTCAATAATTGGTGAAGAGGGGCGGGTGGAGTATTTCGACTACTTCTGGATAGTAGAAATGAAATCTTTGTGAAAATCTTTTCTTCCTATTGCTATTCTAAATAATTAAAGAGTTGTTCGACTGTGGTACAACTGTAGAAACGGCCAGTGGTCGTAAGGGTACATAAGTGATTTTAGTTCGAGGCAACACTAGAGTTAACCAAGCTGCCCTTTCCTCCGGTGTCTAATAAATTGATGCCAAAGTTGTCTGATAGGACAGAAACAGTGCACAGAGCCGTTTTACATCGTAGGCTTCTGCATGTGTAGGCCAAATATGTACCAAATCACCTATGTGATAGTATGAATAGTCACGTAACTTGATCACGCTGAGCGTTTTGTCTTGTATGCTTTTATTACATTGAACAGTTGTCGAACCTGGCACTTAGGAATAATCAAGAAACCATTTTACAATAAATAACGTTATCTGTAAGCTATTTAAAGCTCTAGAAACAGTCATCAGTTATCATTTCTGGCCTATCACTCATGCCACCGCTTTTGGTCTGTTGCCATCGTGCTGTCCCTTATTTAATAACGACGAGAGGCAAAATCACATGAAGAGTACAGGCTGAGTGTTCGCGTAAGGCGATTTAATTTTCTTGTAGGATGGTCTCACCGAAATGTTCGTAGATTAGCTGAAGATTGTCATCTTGAGCTTCTGCAGTTACCGAATAATAAAAATCGAAACAATAATGCTCAGATGATTCACATCAAGCTGGCGACGAAGTAATTGTGTCAGCGTATTGTGTTTGTTATTTGGGACTGTCTGTCAGCATCTTCTCCTCATATTTATTTTAAAACTATAGAAATCTGTGATGGAATGTGAATAACACTCTCGCGTAGCCAATCTATGTGACGATACCTAATAGTACACGAGTGATTAAATTTAGCCGGCCAATTTCCATCTACCCAGATCTCACTTTAAACCATTTTCCAAGCAGAGAAAATGTTTATTAAATGATTTTTCACACATTGCTGTTACTATTCGGTCGTTTCAGCTCTATCCAACATTTTTTCGAGTGGTTCCTGGTGATCGTAATGTGAACAATGCGAAATGCCGTCTGATAAATCATTTTGGCTGGAGGAAAGTCGGCACTTTAAAACAGAGTGACGAGCCAAGGTATGCGTTGGTAAGTCGAACTCCACGTCGTCATTTAAACTTGTTTATTGGTTGGTTTATTCTTTTATGCTCTGTTAACTCATCTAACATGCCTGAGCTCTTACTTACACATCGGAAGTTTTTTTTAAACATTACCACGCATCACATATTGTGCTGATTCCAGCATTTCTTTCATTCAGTTAATAAATTCGACTATAACTTGAGGCTTTGTTTTTTTCTTTCGTTAATATTGTGAATAGTAGCCGTTATGGCTTTCCTCAGAAACCCGGGACGGTCGGCGTAGTGCCTTCCTACGTCGTCATCACAACCAAGTGCTGAGCTAACTCTTGTGGATTGGGCGGAAATTTCCTGTCTAACCACTCAGGTGCTCTCAGGAAGACTGTGACTCTGTGAACGCAGCGAGCGTTGCTATTAGTCATCTATTCGCTAGACAGTGATGTGATAACCGGAGCCTTCAAATTTTAAAATGAAATGAAATTTGAACTAACTTACATTTGTGTTGTTTATAATCACAACGGACCCAAACACTTGGAGGAATCATGAACGCGTCGTTTTCTTCCTTAGCAATCGCAAATTTGCTATACAGCATACGTTTCCCTCCATACACATACACACATACAGTACAACAGTAGCTGACGTTTCAGCAGCATCGTCTTCTTCAGAGCCTGGAAAGGAACACTGATACGTAATTTGCTAGGTCAAACGCTTCAATAACACATGCAAAAAGATGAAAATATGTATGGTAACCACATAATCAACAGCTTCTTGAATCGAAAACCCACCTTTTTACGTGCCTATCATGCTATTAATAGCAGAGAGGAATGCCGAGAGATCACACGTGATCTCGCTTCGTACTTCCACATCGACCCGGATGTGGGATGGTACTCTCGTCAACCACTTACAACTCTGATCAGCGGTTCTTCCACAGTGAAAGGCACGTAAAAACGGTTGGTTTTTTGCGAAGCTCCTCATCATTGATTGCCATACAGATTTTCACATCTAAGGCCATCCAACTATCAAAGTATCTGGTTATCAAATCAGTTGTGGTAGTTTATGTGTTTCAAAGATTGAATAAAGGCGCACAGGAGTCCACCGACTCAGTCGTAGTCATAAATTAGCGCTGAGCGTCAAAATTACCTTAGTTTACTTCGCTTCAGGGTCTATTTGTTTCCTACCAATTGGATACCATTGCGTTCTCTCCGCTTTGGATATATTTTTGTGCTCAGCTATGTTCAGATCTACCAATAATATGGCATTTGATTGCAGTGTTTACACAGTTGCATTAACGGACATGTGGTGTTGAACGCAGGAACGTCTCGTCGAAGCTTCCTAAATTCATTCACGATTTCGAATGTGAAGAAAGAAATCCACTACCAGATTTTAAGAGGCGTGAATCTTTGGGACATTCTTGTTATAGCCGAATTTGGCGTAAGTGGCTCGTACACAACAACAAAATAGTTAATGGGAAATTTATTAGCACACATGGCCAGGGTAAGAGGTGCAGAGGGTGTTGGACCCTGCCGTCATCTATAAGTACGATGTTGTGGGTGTGAAGGAATCACGGGTCCAATTTATCGTGAGTGATTTCAAATGGGTAAAGTCAGCTCCAAAGGCACATTGGTGTAAGCCAGAAAAAAGTGCATAAAAGAATATCTGTTTTTGTTTGACGAATTATGAGAAGAAAGCATGGAAGCCGCTATCAAACTCTCTGTGATTGGAGCTTCAAATTTTCATGGATTCATGCTGGGGATTCGCATGTACAACAACGGAAAACTCAATAGTGCACAGGGTAAGAGGAAAAGAAAAAAATTTTCAGAAAGGAAAAAAAGAAAGAAGACTTGGAAATGCGCAATTGCAGTCGTCATTTATCCACTTTAAAATTGCTTGTTTTGCCGGTTTTTTGTGTCATCTTTGTCTTTTTTCAGAGAATCCTGAAAAGAAATAGCCTACCCTTTTCTGGATATAATTTGGTTAGGATTATTGAGTCAACGCTTTGATTTCAGCCACATGAATCATTAACCACAAAACTGGAACACAGTTACGGTATCAAGGTGGCGTATACGGCAGGTGTGACCAAACACGAAATGGACAACATTGGCAATGAACTCGACGAGTTAAAGGTAAACTCCAATAAAGCAACAATGTCATTTTTTTTAGTTGCTTACATTATTGGTTGTTATGCATGGCACCGGCTTCAGGACTAACTAGATTCGCATTCTCGATCTGGTCGTTCAGTAAGGTTTCCGAATTTCTCATTTGCTTTTTGAGCATTTGCTCTTCTTCATGAATGTCCTCGAGTGCTGATTATTTCTGCAATTCTTCGATGGCTCTATCAGACTTTCGAAGTCGATACCACAAGTGGTCGCTGATTATTCTTGTTCGAAGGAAGCTTTCTCTCAGAAAAGTTCGGTGCAGATTTTCTGACCCGGAGAGGTGAAAGGTGGTTGTCTAGGTGCATGATTGAACATCTACCATGTGTTATTGTTACTCGGCATCTTTGAGCACTGCGTTTCCAGAGCCTTCCACCAGTGTAGTGTTATGCTATGAATTGTGAGAAGAGACTTTAGAAACCACCTTATAAACATCGGACTCAAAAGTTTTGTAATGTTCTTTGAGAGAAAAGGAGCGGAAAGATGACATTAAGTCTGAAATCAGTCAAGGTTAACTCATTTACAACTGACTCATGGATATTCTTGGTATTTCGGTAACTGTTAACAACCCAAGGTGATAGTAGCGCATACAAGTGGTTTCTTTCAAAATCACATTCTCATAGTTATCCAAAAAGAAGCCAAATCTCGTCGATCAGTGGATGCCTACCACTGGATCATCTATTTCCGTTATAACTTTCGCATTTGGGCGACCGCAGAAATTCTAGCGAAGTTTGTCTCGTTGGAGTGATATAACGAAGAGCTTCCCAAGATCCCTAAGGAATAAGCGAGATGTAGGACGCACCAGTGTCGCAGTGCTTTGATACACACGGCTTCCACCGCAAATGGACAACACGTGGTGCGCTAGGGAGGAATTAAGCTGGATGGGGGTAGGGGTTGATATTTGAAAAACTCGTGAAAGGTTGTTGAACGACAAAAAAAACGGAGCGTTCGGTGCCATTGTAGAGGTGACCTGACCTATGCGATGACTTGCGGTAGCCTCGCAGTGCTTTTGCCCTATCGGCTAAATTTGATACTATGCTACTCACCCGGAATACAGAGGGTTTCTTTGCTCAGGACGTGAGGTCGAACAAAACTTATGTGTATAGTGCAAGGCTCTCTAACCTTACGCTACATTTGTCTTTACGTTGTTGGCAACTCTCTGCCTCAATCGACCATGAAGTTTTTCCAAATTTCAGAAAAATAGTTTTTTCGCTTGTTGTAGATAATTTCATTTATAATCCACTGACAAACAGATGGCTAAGAGTGATTTTCGCTGCTAGGACAAGAAAAAGGATGATATTTTCTTCGTAATTTTCGTGAACTTGGTGATACGCAGTTTTTACAGCGTGGTTTTCAAAGTTTATTTGCATTTTCTTTTTCAATATGACCAATACCGTGTAAATTTTTGTGACTTCGAGTTTTTTCACATCAATTCCCTGTAAAATGTAATTTTTGCAAAAAGAATTTGTGACGCCACTAACCAGTTATAGTAGTACAATTTTGTTAAACGTATTTGCTACGATGTGAATTCATTTCAAATCACACATAAACGGGGCGCTTCGAGTTGATTTCCACTCGTAGAAAATGTCCATTTATAATCTTGACCTTTTTATTTACTGCCTATTCATTTTTTAATGGCAGGGTATATTGCGAAATATAACTTCCATAATGCTGAGATATTTGCGAGACTTCGGACCGCAAGTGTTTGCGGTGGGAGCTGAACGCGCTATTGCTTTTTCCGGCGGCTAACGCGTCCACCACCACACAATGCGGGTCATTCGTTTCGCCTGTATCTCAGCTAGTTTTCTATTTCTAAAAAAAGTTGACATTGTGATTTAAACTACAGCTTCAGCTTAACTGGGTTCAATGCCGATTTGGGCTCCTCAGATCAATCCCGCTGACGGGTGATTGCTTATGGCAGTGATCGATAGAAGTAGTTCAGAGGCAGGCGAAATGAAGGGCCCGCATGATGTGGTGGTGAACGCGTTAGCCTCTTGAGAGAGTAATAGCGCGTTCGTTCCCCATCGCAGACACCTGCCGTCCGGAATTTTGCAAATATCTGAGTATCATTACGGTTGTACTTCCCGTACTACTCTGTAAAAATTGTAATAGACAGCAAATAAAAAGTTAGTATAGTGATATTTCCGTTTTTTATAGAAACAAAAAGGCATTCTAAATGGATTCAGAAGATCTACCTTAATTAAGATTAATATTCAGTCAATTGCTCCAGAAAGTGTGAAGCTTTTTTTTATAATAAAAAACAGAAACTGCGCTATTTAGCGACGTGATGTTCGAATCTTGGTCGTGGATGTAGCTGAAGATATGGCAGCCATTGTGCTATGCGAAGCTTTTCATCGTCAGATGTACGGCGAAAGCTATGCATGGATTCTTCCTGGATATCATTCGATGGAGTAAGTGATCTTTCTAGTAAAAATCAGCTTTATTCTGATAATGTATAGTAGTTGAAATTAAGGTAACATCTATGAATAAAAGCACAGAAGCGTAAAGCTTCCAAGGTCGATTGTTACTCTAGAGAAGCTTCCACGATTTCGATTCCAGTAGTTCAGTAGCGGTGACTTGGCATTCAAAACCACTTGTGTGGCGAACCGATATAATGTATCAATTTGCCTGCGTTTTTGTCTTTAAATGTTTGATGGCATTCTAAACCTTTTCGCTTTCTTTTAATAGTACTGTGCTATTTTTGTAATGGCAACGTGGAGATAAAGGGATTACATAAAAGATGAATGGTTTTTTCACAATGTTAAAAAAACTCTGTGAAAAAGTCTGAGAAAGAAAAAATCAGGCAGTCTTTTCAATGTTTTTTTGTTGTTTTCTTTGTGGCTTACTATCAAATTTTAGATGGATGTCCTTTGGTGTAGAGAATTGTACAGCAACGGAAATGAGTGAAGTGTTCGAAGGACATTTTGCTGTCGAATTCGCCTTGGTACGGAAGGATAATCGAAGTCATGTTATTGGCGGCAAAGTGGGTGAAATCAGGACAGTTCGGAAGTGTAACACCTATCGTACCTATAGGAGATGGAATAGTCGATGAATTTGGCCTAAAGTCACGACATTTTCACCCTTTTTTGAAAGTTTTGTGACTTCAAAGAGAAAAGTTATACTCCCCATGTAACCATCATACTGGATCGTTTTAACTCAATGTAAATATAAAGACTACGTGTATCACTAATAATTGAATCGTCCATCATCAAGAATCGTGTAGATCTCAAAAAATTTTTTTTCGACAAGTATACTAATATCAGACAAAACTTGCTCGCTTGAAGGGTGTCGAAGTAAGCGCACAAGGGCGCTTCCAAATCGTCACCAGGGGAAGCCATCCGGACTTTTGGGTTGGAAAAAAATTTTCTGCTTTTGAAGTCGATGAAACAGTGATTGAAAGCTTTTCATCCGTGAACTATTAGTCGAAGGACTACTCGAGAAGTGGTTAGACACCGTAGTATTTGTTCGTTAACTTAACTGCACTGTATTAATGGTTAAAGCCTCTATTTTTTTTCACAAAAGGGGTACACCGCTGTTCTACTTTTGTCACTTAAAAGCTATTGTACTAAGAGACCATTAGAAATTTTTTATCATTAAAAGCAGGAGTGCGAGAAGAATCAAGAACACCATTCACCAGAGATCCTTAAAGCGGTTTAGAAGTCGAAGTTTCCAATGAAGAGAAACACGGAAAATTTCGTCCTGCCAAGTATTACTCAAAAACTTTTTTCCACGAAATGACTGCATGGAACTTAACCATTAAAACATCTTGATGGGTTTGCAATCATCAGAAAAATAAATATAGAAAAAGGCTAGGAAAAACTTATAAAGGATGGGTGGTAAGGAGCTCAGTATTGATCACTTCTTTAGAAATGCGCAGTAAATTCGACTCTATTCGTATCATTGGAGAAATGATGTATATTTGGCTAGTACAATGACTTATAGTGACCTACAGATGTATCAAACCAGTGCTCTTATTCTCGCAGACAAGTCTTTTCTTGGTTTGCCTGGGAAGCATGTCAAGCCAACGTGCACGTGTGTATTGCAGCGCAACTTTAACTACTGCTACATCGGCCTCAAAGAATCCAACATTACTAGCTAGTTTGTGTTCTTTAAGCAACATAGTTCATGTTTCTAGCGAGCTTCCTATATTTGGACGGAACTCCAACGGGAATCGCCGAATATCTGGCAAGGTTATCTCTATGATGGGCTGTGGACGCTAGCAATAGCGCTAAGTCAAGCCCTTGGTGCAAATGCATCGTTTTCACACGTGAAGCTGCTGTCGGCGATCAACAATAGCTCATTTGAAGGCGTTACGGTAGGTCGTCTTGGTAACGGTTTTTTTTCTTGCTTTTTTTCTCTAATAGTCGAACTAGACCTAATTCTTGAAGGGCCGTGTTAGTTTCGAGAACAACGAACGCTTAGGACTCATCGACATTCGACAATGGCGAAGTGGTGCCTACAACGATATTGGACACTACGACGGCGCAAGTGATGTATTCATAATGACAAATGATCTCGGAGGTTTCAGATTGTTTCATTTACTTTGTCAGATTTATATGGCATACCTCTAAGGGAGCCTTATTGGTTCCAAGACGTTTTTTCAGTATTGCTTCTCTTGACTATGTTTCGTTCAGATTGGGAACCTCCTCTTGACGCTACTGTAATTGAGAGAAAACGAGAATATATTTCGAATCTGTTATTCGTAGTAATGTCGTTCCTTGCTTTGACCGGTATCTCACTAGCCCTCATCTTCTTGTTCATTAACATCAAATATCGAAATCACAGGTGAGTTACAATAAATTAAACAGATCGAAAAAAACTTGGAAACTTAAATATTTAAGCAAAAAGCAGAAATGTTTTTGATGCTCTGTGTTTAAAATCGGGTCGGTCATCAGCTTTTCCATTGTCGTGCATACAGATGTGGTATCGGTTGTAGGTTCATCAAGATGTCGTCTCCAAACTTAAACAACTTGATTATCGTTGGGTCGATGTGTACCTTCGCGTCAGTTGTTCTGCTCGGTATCGACACTCGCATACTCTCAAATGACAACTTTGTGAAATTATGCTATGTAAGTGCTATAATACTAATAAAGAAAGCTTCAGTTTACTTGAATAGCTTACTGTAGGTGTAGGACATTGTTGGATTAGTTACGGATTTAGAGTAAGTGTAGAGTGGGAAACCGCAAACTCACCAACAAGGAAATTCTTAGCTAACTTTCGCAAATTGTTGTGCACATTGAAATACGAGTGAACGTTGCTTTATCAAATTTTTAAAGAAAATATCAGCTGCTGCAACGCAATTTGTTTTTATAGGTTATTTAATAGTTTTCCTTCGCACTGATCCTTTTGCTAACTAGTTTTGTTGTTTTTCATTACCATTTTTTAATTCACGTGTTTATACAACTCACTGAAGAAAAACAAGGTACTTAAGAAATTCAGTACATAATACTCAAACCAAACTAATGAAACAGTAAGTTATTTATTTATACGATCTTATCAACTGATATTTTTAAGCTGATGCGAGGTTTGTATAGGTCTTCGTTTTCGGCGTCGTTGTTGTTGTCGTTGCTGTTGGTGTTGTTGGTCGATGGCTGACGTTTCGGCGATTTCGCCTTCCTCAGAGCCGTGGTGTTACGAGTATCACCTGTATCACCTATAACCCCGTTGATCGTCGAGTGACTCGAGCAGGCGCCAGTAAATCTTCCATTTTTCCTTGTCGTGTGCAAGGGTTCTGCTTGCTCTAAGGACTCGCAGAGCATCATATCTTTCTTCTAGGCTTTTCGTGAAAAACTATGACCATAGAGTCGGTGGTCTTCTTGCAGTGCGTTTAACATCCCGAGAAATGCAGTCGCTAACAGCTGTCCATCGGGTGTCATTCATACGCATTACGTGTCTGGCCCACCTTATCCTCGACTATTTGGCGTATAGAACGGCACCTGTGACTTCTGATCGTCGACACAGATCGGTGCTTCGGATCCCTTCCAATATTTGCTTGACACCGGACACTCCTAACATCGTCCTTTTGACTGTGTGTTTGATAACGCTGAGTGACCTTATATTCTGCTTACGTATCAACCAGGTTTCTGACGCATACGTTAGGGCAGGAAGTTCCGTTGAGTCGAAAAGGTGGGCACGGAGTCGGGTGTTCTTTGTTCTCTTCACTACATCCTCGATGTTCTTGAAAGCTCCCCAAGTCCCTCGTTTCCTTCTGCTCAACTCTAGAGCTAAGTCGTTCAACATGCTGATTTCCTGAACTAGATAATAATAAATAATAAATAACTGGAGCATTCGGAGATATTAGCTCCGTTGAGCGTAAACGGGGGATACGAAATCAATCCGTTCCTCATGAACACCGTTTTTGTAAGATTTAGCCGAAGGACAATCTTTCCACAGGCTCTGTCAAAGTCGGCAAGCATACGTCTGCCGACCATCGATTTTCACTCCCATATCATCCCACTCCAATGTTCGCATGATGTCCTCGAGGGTGGCGGTGAATAATTTTGGCCAGATGGTATTGCCTTGACTAACTCCTCTTTCGATATCGATGTTAATATCGTTGTAGAGTGGTGATATATTGGTTGTGAAATTTTTGTGCAGCTCACGAAGAATCTTTATGTGCTGAGTAGGGAATCCTTGACTATCAACAGCCTCTATGACTGCTTCTGTCTCAGTTGAGTCAAAGGCCTTCTTTAAATCGGTGAAAGTGAGACAGGGCGGTCTTCTGTACCTCTCGGGATACTTCAATTGTTACCGTGTGGATGTGGTCCATCGTATTAAAACCTTTTCAAAGCCCTGCTTGCTCACATGAATGCCCTTCGTCCAGTGTTCTATTAATCCTGTTTAGACTCGAGTGAAAAGTTTGTAGACGACAGAAAGCAAGCAGATTGGGCGATAGTTGCCGATATCGTGTAGATCACCCTTTTGAACAATAACACGGTCTTGCTGGTCTTCCACTGAATAGGGACCTTGTATTCAGAAAGGTAACGTGTGAAGAGCCGACCCAGTGTATTTACGACAACTGGTGGAATGTTCTTCAGGTGGTCTGATCTTATCATGTCCGGACGTGGTCCTATTCGATTTTTCACCGACGAAATGGCATGTCGGATTTTTGAAAGGAGAACCGGTGGTACAACATATCCATCCTCCTTTATTTCATATGACGGAAGGTGGACGTGGCTATCGAAGAAATCTGAGTAGTATTCGTGAATGATTTTCTCCACTGCCTTTCTGGACGCTGTAACTGTTCTGTCTGGGCGTCGGAGTGCAACCATCTTGGTCTTGTAATTGGCGAAGCTTCGGTGGGCTTTGCGAATGCTTTTCCCAGCCTCTGCAGCTTCGGCCACTACTGTTAGTCTTCTCTTTTTAAGATCTTCTTTCATCGCCTATCTGGATTGTTTTGCAAGTTCGGACGTTAGTTCGCAGTTGCCTGCAGCTCGTACGATTCCACGCTTGCATATCAGCTCGAGAGTTTCTGGATACAGACGTCTCTTGGTGAATTTCTAACCCACAGTTTTCATAGCGAAAGATGTTGAATGAGCTGAAAGTATTCCTCGTGAATGTTATCGACAGCGGTATCTTTCCAACAGCCGACTAATGAGTTGAATAAGTCCCTCTTTTTAGTGGTTTTGGGACTTCGTTTTTTGAAATTAGCGGCTTTTCTTCTTTTGCGAGAAATAGAATCTTGCAAGGAGGCGGTGGTCTAATCCCTTGTAGAATTTTGGGACAACAGCGACATCGGCTAGGCAAAACCTTCGATTTACTGTGATGAGGTTTATTTCGCTATGGTACTCTCCACTGGGAGATTCCCACGTCCAGCGTTGAGAGTGGAGCTTTTGGGGCTTTTGGAATTTCTGGTTGCCGCAGATTGTCTTGGCCATCTTGACAAACTGAAATAGGCCCTTACCCTGCTCGTTCCGTTCTAATTCGTGGGTCCTAATGTGATGTTCTACAGACGTTCTTCTTGGTCCAGTCTTGGCGTTAAAATCTACAACAATAACCTTGAAGAATGTATCGTCTTCTCTGTAGACCTTTTTCCAGCCCATGTAGAACGCTTCGACTGCTTTTTCTTCATAGCTCAACGTCGGCGCGTAAACGATGAAGATTTTACAAAGCCGGTGTTGATCCACATCTTTTTGATCGTAACCGTCCGATTCGAGTTGTAAATTGTTCGAATGAATCCATGGAGTCATTTAATACTAATATTAATCACAACAATAATAATTTGTCGTTCTACCTTTTTTTTTTCTCTTTCATTAACGTCTTCCACTGATGATCGACTAATTTCTTCTTTCTTTATAGTATAACAATTACGTTTGTATATGTCATTTGTTTTCAGGATCGACTTTCCCTTAATCTCGGCATTATATTATAAATACGCTGTTTTCTTGCTCAGCAATGGCGTGTTGTTACACAGCATAGGTTTACTTCCATACAAAAAATATGTGCAAAACAACAGCAGGTGGCGGTGTCGCATCTTATTCAGATCCTGGCAATGCATAGCATTACAACCTTTTAGGCTCTGAAGAAGACGACACTGCGAAGCGATATCTACTGTTGTGTTGTATACGTTTTTTGTATGGAATTAAAAGCATGCTCTACAACAACCTCGCAATTGCTGAACAAGAAAACGAGGCATTTATAATCCAATGCTGAGGTTAGGAAATTCGATACTGGAAACTAAATGAATTATACGAAGTAGCAAATTTTATTGAAATTGTCAGCTCACAGTTACCCTGAATTAAGGAGGAATTCTTGTAACATTTTTATCGTACTTGACTGTGGACGAAAATTTTGGATTGAAAAACATCTGAAAAAGAAATGGAATTTTGTGAGGAATTTTAGGTAAAGACATGGACACTGTGCCTCGGTTTCACTCTCGCGTTTGGCTCCATGTTCTCAAAAACTTGGCGAGTGCATTCAATTTTCACTAATATTAGGATGGACAAAAAAGCTATTAAGGTGTCCTCTTCTTCTCGTTCTTCCTACATTTCGCGTTACTGTAGGAAACTATTTACGAGTTTCACTATCGCTAGTGACATTCTTTCAGGATTCGAAATTGTTACTGATTCTAGCTGGCTTATTGTTTGTTGACGTTCTGGTGCTAACAGTGTGGGCAGTTATATCGCCTTTTCGAATGTCTGTGATGGAATTGCTACAAATAGTTCGTGATAATCGTTTTTATATTCGCTACATGTATAGTCAAGTAGAGCAGTAGCAAGAGGCGTTCTGAAATATGTGTAGAGGTATTGTTTCGGTCAAGCGCCGTGGGCAGACCAAGTCTTCCATATTTCTCGGGTGTGGGAAGTCTACTAAATTTTTTTTAAGAGGGTAGAAGCGCGGCCTTTTTATGTCGATTAGTTCCCATAAGTCATTTCATAGACCAGATCTCCATTCAACCACCAGATTGGACGAATAGAACTGAAGACATAGAGAATCCATAAGGGAGAGAACGACGTCAAGCACTTTTTTCATTACTCTTTGTTAACAATTAAAATTTTATTGATATGACCATGCATGTTTATAATTTTATTGTTTTTGCAGCAAAACTTTTTCGCAAAAGTTCCACCGTATTATTAGCGGCTGCCATTTCACAGATTAGCTTATATATCGTTCACTAGACCATTTCTTCTGCAAAGTTTAAGAACTATAGCACATCGTTTAGGAGAAATGGTTGGTTACGAAATCAGATTCGTTCTCAGTTGCGAGCCCAAATTGTCCAGGAAGGTTTCAATTAGAAAACATTGGAGAATTGTGGAGTAATTTGTAATTGAATAGAATCGTGGAATTAAATATGGAGTTAGAAATAGGGCCAATATTTAGTCAGTTGGCGGTTTAAATGCATTCATAAAACTTGAATAACTGCCTGTATTTACGAAAAATCGTGCAGGTCGTTATCCACTTGAATGGTTAGGCAAGTTTTTTTCTGGAGTTCCAACAAAGCTGCGCCAAAACTTTCTCAAATCACCACTTTGTTATTCGGCGGTCTTCATGGGGAGTGGAAGGTTTGCCTTCGCATAATTTGGTTGTTTTCAGAATGGTGGCGATTTCTGTTATTGGTTTACTCTTAGATGCTATTTCAAAAAACTTTTCCCACTTTTAGGACATGGGGCACTGGCTTTCACAAAAAAAAACTGGTGCACACAGAAATTGGTGGCATGAATACCATTTCTCCACCCTCACCTTCGATATGGTATCCAAGCCTTATCCAAGACACAACTTTTTTCGAGTCGCTTAGCGCTTAACCGATCTATTTCCTAAGTGCTGAAGATATTGGAAGAAATTTGAGTATGAATTAAAACTACGAACCTTTTCCGTTAGTTTGTATTGGTATTGTAGGAGAATAAAAACAATAAAAAACAAAAGTTTGTTGCTATAAGGTTCACATTCAGCAATATGATGATAAGGTTATCGTGCCTGAGATCGAGAAATGTCAGTCAACTCATTCGGCAGTCTTTCAAGCAATTCTGTACGCCGTCAAAGGAATTCTTATGGTAAGAATTTTTCAATTAGAGAAGATGTTTTACCACATTCGTTTCCTTGTCTAATCGTCTTCTTCCAGACTTTTCTTTCTATTTCAAAAGCGACTCGTAGGTTTTCATTAAAATAGCCCAGTTATATTCTGAGCTATTAAATCATTTTTGTTGTTCACAATGTTTATCGGATGGCGGTCAAAGGTCATGGCATGAAAAAATTCTGGTGGTTTAGAAAAGTAGTCAAGATGCTATAGGATTCAAGCGAGCATCCGAAGGTGACACCATTTAAAACACAAGATCTTAAAGGAGGATTTCTACACTTGGTAGGGATCAAATAAAACTACGTCTAACTACCTACGATTTATCTAAAATGAGCTAGCTCCTACATTCCATAAAAGGTGTAAAATCGCACGAGAGTTTCTATATGACAGCTCTTTGACCATTTCAGTGATCTATTGGGAGTTCATCATGCTGTGACCCTGCGCCCAACCATCCGATAGAGCCAATAGCCACTTAAGTCGTACCTCCTCTGAGATGAAAAGAATTACGATAACCAAAAGATTCCCACTTAATGATCTCGCACTCCGAAGAGAATGACATTCTCACATAGAACCTCATTCGAAGCCGGTGCTGTTGACATTGGATTGACTGCACGGAAGAGATTGCAAACCTTAAGAAATAAAGCCATATCTAAATCCATTCACAGGACATAGCGAAATCGTCTGGAAGGAAAAAAAGCGCAAACCAATTCAATATTGCTCAGTCTACCCAAAGACCACGCTCGAAATGTTGGGCTTGCCTATGACACATTTCAGTGGTTGACTCGATTCGATACTCGGATAAACCAAGCTCACTATTCATCCGAGCTGGGAAAAATTGGTAAAAGATAACTTCAGTGATGCTGAGATATTTGCAAAACTCCGGACTTCAGGTGTCTGCTGTAGGGAACGAACGCGCTATTGCCCTTCATTTCCAGGGAGTAACGCGTTCACCGCCATCCATACCATGCGGGTCCTTCGTTCCGCCTGTCTCTCAGCTAGTTCTATCGATCTCTGCCATCAGTAATCACATAAATAAAAAGTGTAGGCAGTAAATAAAGCGGTTAAGATAGGTAAAAGACTTGTTTAGAAGGATAAAAAGACTGGCTTGATATATCGTTGGACTCTGTCACAGCTCACAACGCATAGGATAAACATACACTCCTGCGATGCTAAACCATATCGTCCAACGCTATAATTTTCATGAAGGACCGTGTCTTCATACCGGCAACGGGCTTGCTAAGTTTTAGCAATAGACGAGAATTTTTTTTATAACTAGAGAACTTTACGGTTTGTGAAGATGACAACTCCATAAAGAAGGCTTTGCAAAATCCCTTTATAGATGCGATGGACATATATGCCACTATTTTGGACTTGCTACCATGGTCCATCCTACAAGCATTCTTGTTAGCATTTAAAAGCGTTTTGCAACTTGTGATATCGCAATTTGGGCTTTTTAATATCCTTTCTTATTCTAAACGATCGACAATATTGGAACGATTAGAATTGAAATATTAGTCAATAATTTCGCTGATCAATGAAGAACTTAGAAAAAAAACGTTTTTTTCGGTATTCCCAAGTGATTGCAGACTACAGAGCTTTTCTTGGCCGACGCACTCCACAACGTCTATGTTAGAGAAACTACCGACTGAGTGTAAGATATGCTGCGAAAAGTTCTTTTTAACAAAATATACCACTGAAAATGAAGTGCATGTTGGGCATTATGTTTTAGTAATGTCCTACCCACTAATTAACCAATGCGAAACGTTCTGTTCCTCTATCGGAAAGGTACGTATTATCAGCTAGCTGAGTTTAAATCGTGAATTACAATCCTTTCTTGTCGATGATAACTGAGTTTATTTATTTTGAAATCTAACACCGAGGAAATAAGAAGTGGCATCGCATATCTGATTGCACATTTTTCAATGAGTGGTGGGAGAGGCAGAACCGCAAAGACAAATCGTAGCCATTAACCAAGATGGACACGTCATTGAATGTTAAAGAAACCTTTCTATAACAATAAGTTGAATAAAGCTGAAAATATTTAACGGACATGGATTATTGTGATAGAATGCCAAAAAGACCTAATAAACTGTTCCAGAGAAATTTTCTTTACAGTTTCACAAATTTTTCTGGAGATTTCTCTTTTTTATCAACTAGTGAGCCACGTATTCTTCATTAAATGTAGATCCTGATCAGCGTGTACTGCTATCAAATAGACATGGTTTTACAGATACTTGGGTGCTTTTTGGCATGGGAAACACGACATGTGGACGTACCAGCATTGAACGACAGCAAATACATCGGTATGAGCGTCTATAATGTTGTGGTGATGAGCACCATTGGATTAGCAATCAGTGTTATCTTACAGGTATCGTATATTTATCGGAAATCTAGTTACATGCGATATTTACTGAAAATGCTTGCATTTCGCTGGCGTGTCTAACTAATAACAATTGTAATTCTTCGTCCACATTTGTCGCTTAAACATATACAACGGACTTATGTGGGTGCGCTTAAATTTGCCCTTAAATACACACCGATCTTTAGTTTCATGCTGGATTCAGGGCAAACTAAGTTCTTCCAGATTGATACCGAGCTTTTCTTCAAGAATAAAGAAAACCTGATTTGATAACCCATGGACTACCCCAAATTGCGGTTTAGACCCGGAATGCTTTCAATCTCTAACGATCTTACGAATAAATTCAAATGCATGCGGCTTTCCTTTAGGATTGATCAACACCAGACGCATTATGTTTTATCATTCTATTTTATATTATTTTACTATCTACGCTGTTTCTGAAGATTTTTGTTATTTGAGTTTTGCGATCATGTCTTTTAATCATCACTCACTGTTGTTCAGGAGCGAGTCAATGAAGCCTTCGCTCTGTCTTGCTTTTTTATCATTTTCTCAACAACACTTACGTTATGTCTTGTATTTGTGCCAAAGGTATTGTTTCTTCTTCAAATTTTAATTTTTTTACAGTTCTTTTTCTTTTCTTTCTTTGTGAAGAAGGGCGTGTGTAGCGCAGTGGTTGGAGGCACCACTGTGACGCATACATGGAATCGATCCCCGCACCCATGGTCCACCAAGCCTTCCTTCCCTCCGGGGTCGACAAATTGGTACCAGACTTGTCTGGGAGGATAGCAGCACTGCCCGATACAAGCCACGGCGAGGCATTGTAAAGGCCAGATATGCATTCAATCACCTCCAACGATACTTAATGAAGTCGAATGCATGGCGCATCCTTCAGGGATTGATCAACGCCGAGGGCTCTATCCTTTTATTTATCCTTGGCGAAAAATTTCAGAAAATTTTATAATTGTTACTGCCATAACGTATACCGAAAGTAACAAGATGTTTAGATCGTGGAATTGGTACGAAATCCGACTGGCAATAACCAGAAAGGTTATCGTCGACGTATGATGAAAGCAGGTTTCAACCATGGCTCCACTAATACTGTCAGCGTTATCCAGAGCGCGTACGCTTCAACTTAGCTCCAAAAAAATTTTTTTTTCGTTTTTTTAGAATGGTTTACTGTTTTACTATTTTAATGCCTAGAGAAGGAGTGCGATATTCAATAGAGGATAGCATTAACTAGGTGTGGAGTCACAGAATTTAGTAATACAGGGTCGGCCAAAAGTAAACCTGCGTCGGAAATCACCGTCATCCTGGTAGATAAATCTGGACTTTCGACCGTTAACTTTCATCCGATCCACAAAAGTCTTTGTCTTGCTGGATGACATCGTGCAAGTACTCTGAGGCGGGTATTTCGAGCCTTCAGAAAAGAAAACAAACTTGCCTAAACTAAAGATAACAGCGAAACGAAGTTTTTCTGGATCATGAGCAATTCGTGAAGACGGGAGACCAACGAAACGAAGTAATGTATTTTCTTTCGCCGTAGGTTGAAGCACATTTCTGTGTTTCTATTTCTATTTCTATTCAGGAACTTAAGCAGTAATACCAAAGCCTATGCGAACTGTTCCACGTCAGAGTAGCAAGTTTATTTCAAAACCGACTTCCCTTTAACCTCGGTATGACAGATCGATATGTATTCTTTCTTTGATAAGCTTACACGAGGTTGATAAATGATGTTAATTTCCGGCTAACGTTTCGACGGTATCTTCGTTGATCCAAATCAATGGTACATAGTTTTCTCGAGGTGGCGTCTTCGTCGCGCGTCGAGTGGAGACTTCCTCAGTGGAGCGTCTCTCTCGAATGAGCCACAGTCACCCGGCTATGTCCTTTTATAGATCCGGTATCCAGAAGATCCGGCTCGATGCGCGACGAAGACGCCACCTCGAGAACACAAACAAGTGTAGACCATCGACTCGGATCATCGGCTCTAATGAAGGCGATGCCGTCAAAGTGTTCACTGAAAACAAACATTTATAAACCTTGTGTAAGCTTATCCAAAAAAGAATACATACCAATTTAATGTTCACAGCTGCTAAGTTGGGTTGAACAGTGGTTAGTAGTGCTGTCGATCACAAAGCGAAGGCGGTAGTTCGATCCTATGTCAATGCTGTCCTCCAGTCTACGTGAGAACTCCTTAGCCTGGCTGTCTCCAAGACTCCAAGGAAAATTGACCCAACCAGCATTGAACGAGATTTATAAAGAAGATGTAATTTCCAAGCAGAAGCTTAAACAAAACTTTGGAATGCTCGAAGACCTTCGTGGAGGATGAATGTGAAGAGAACGAATCGAACGCAAGAAGTGCTGATATCTGTACGTTAGATGCGATGACTGGTCATGTAAAAAAATTGCTGTGCTAATGGCGAATGCTAGTAAACTCTTATAAGCATAATTTTAAACACTATTTCATTCACAATATTCTTGACAAGCAAACGCGAGCCGTTACTTTATTCTTAATTGGCAGTAAAGTCGACATTTCGGCGGATTTCACGTCCTTCAGAGCTCAGAAAGGTTAAGCTAACTGCAATCAACTCGGTCAAAACTTCTCCATAATTAAAAACAGAGAAAGCAGAAAACGAAAATTTTAATAGCATTAAAGACAAAATAACTTCTTCGCACATTCACCCCTTTCTATGACCACTTCTTGAGTATTTCATGTGGACTTCAACCGCAAAGAGTACACATTCACATGGATTGGTAACGCATCTCTCTCACATTAAAAAGTCAGCCTTAAATGCTGTGTGAGAACATCGTGTGATGACGAAGATTTTCACTGCTGATCATTTTTGGATTATCGGAATTTATCGAAAATGTCTCAAGAGTTTCGCGCACTTGTGTTCTCGATTCCTCTGAGAGGATCGTAACTTATATTTCAAAATCTTCCCCTTTATGCTTATGTCTTCGATGTGCACGTAGTACGCAGTATTTCACTCAACTTTAAGTTTAATGACTAGGTTTTCTTTTACACAGATGCAGAGTGGCCTACCTGTCTCGCCAATATATTCGTGCCAGCACGCCTTAAACGTGCTTGGGTAAACCGTACCCGAACTCATGCAATCGATATCTCTACTGTTAGGGCATATTATACAAATTTGCGTTGTACATAGACGGTCGGACTGAAAACGTTTATCAATTTTCTTTTGTGTGTGCAAATAATAAATCAATAATCTACATTTCGACAGTAGAATAGTGGACGGATATCGACTACTGTTCCTGTTTTGTTCTTCTATTAAATGAGAGCTTCTATTTTAGACATTAAATGCAATTGCAAGACTTGGTGCCCATGCTTTCGCGTAGTCAACTCCCTCATTTGTGCGCAATATTTTCCGCACACCTGAAGGTTGAGCTGTTTGAGCACTTTTTCAAAAGGACCATCATCTGCTGAATCGTGAACCCATACATGTTTATTGCTCCTTCGCGTTGTATAAGGAGTTCGAGAATGGTCTTAATTTCTATTTCTTCTTCCAATAGTTACTATTTCCTTCAGCAATAAAAAATAGCAGACATTGTGAGTAAAAAAGAAAAAAGTGCCATACCCAACGCTTTTTTTTTAAATAGAATTTATTTTCTTCAGCTATGAAAGCGAGAAGGATATATTGGCAAAAGCAGAAGCTGAAAATCAACTGAGACGACGTTGTGTTCATCAGGTAAAGATGACGTTTATCAGGGTTGCATTCCAAGACGTTACTGTTTGTTGTATATTCGAAGTGTTTTCGAAACATAGAAGTTTATGCTGAACGGTTGATTCTCATTTCTTACTTATAGACCATTAGTTTTCAAAGAAGCAGTGTAGATGAAGATTATTCTCTGTTAGTTTTGGGATTAAAAAGTATTTCGAAAAAGCGAAACCATAGTTTACATTCCTTCTGCCAATCATACTAACGGATGGAAGGACAAAGCATTCGACGTCGACTGCCTCCTCAGGGATTCAGAGACTGTGTGATTTTACTCCATTCATCGCATGGTAGAGGTGATTGAGTTGCTTGGGAATTTGGCTTATACGGTGAATTTGTGGTAGCTTAGCGATGAATCAAATCAGTGTGTTTGTTTTACCAGACAACTCTGGTGCTAATTCACCAATCCAGAAAAGATGGAAGCCATAGCCAACCTTGTGCGCGGAATCGAACCGACGACCTCATGTGTATTGCGGGTTGTATTGTATCTCTAACCACTTCACTGCATAAACTAAATTTTAATATACTGTTGTGGCTTATATTTAATAAGATTGTCACGGCACTGTAGAAATATTTTTTTTCCAAGCTTTATGTAAGAGCTAACTCAACTGTTACAGAAACATTTCAGAAAAGCACGCAGCTATGGGATTTGTTGCAAAAACTTCGTGAACTTGGTGATACGCAGTTTTTACAGCAAGGTTTTCAAAGTTCATTTGCATTTTCTTTATCAACACGACCAATACCGTGTAAATTTTTGTGACTTCGAGTTTTTTCACATCAATTCCCTGTAAAATGTAATTTTTGCGAAAAGAACTGGTGACGCTACTAACCAGTTATAGTAGTACAATTTTGTTAAACGTATTTGCTACGATGTGAATTCATTTCAAATCACACATAAACGGGGCGCTTCGAGTTGATTTCCACTCGTAGAAAATGTCCATTTATAATCTTGACCTTTTTATTTACTGCCTATTCTTTTTTAATGGCAGGGTATATTGCGAAATATAACTTCCATAATGCTGAGATATTTGCGAGACTTCGGACCGCAAGTGTTTGCGGTGGGAGCTGAATGCGCTATTGCTTTTTCCGGCGGCTAACGCGTCCACCACCACACAATGCGGGTCATTCGTTTCGCCTGTATCTCAGCTAGTTTTCTATTTCTAAAAAAAGTTGACATTGTGATTTAAACTACAGCTTCAGCTTAACTGGGTTCAATGCCGATTTGGGCTCCTCAGATCAATCCCGCTGACGGGTGATTGCTTATGGCAGTGATCGATAGAAGTAGTTCAGAGGCAGGCGAAATGAAGGGCCCGCATGATGTGGTGGTGAACGCGTTAGCCTCTTGAGAGAGTAATAGCGCGTTCGTTCCCCATCGCAGACACCTGCCGTCCGAAATTTTGCAAATATCTGAGTATCATTACGGTTGTACTTCCCGTACTACTCTGTGAACCCGTACTCTTTTTCCGGCGGCTAACGCGTCCACCACCATACCATGCGGGTCGTTCGTATCGCCTGTCTCTCAGCTAGCTCTATTAATCTTTTGCGATCAGCAATCACCCGTCAGCGAGATTGATCTGGAGAGCGCGAATCGGCATTGCACCCAATTAAGCTGAGGCTATAGTTATAATCACAATCTTAACCTTTTCATTTATTGCCTATTCTTTTTAAATTTTTTAATGGCAGGGTACATTGCGAAATACGGGTGATTGCTGATGGTAGTGATCGATAGAACTAGCTAAGAGATAGGTGAAAGGAAGGACACGCATGGTATGGTGGTGAACGCGTTACTCCCCGGAAAGGACAATAGGGCGTTCGTTCCCTACCGCTGACACCTGCGATCAGGAGTTTTGCAAATGTCGATTTATAATTATTTCTTCACGAAACTTTGTTTATATTGCGATAGGAAAGAAAATTTACTGATTAAAACAGATTTCAATAATGTTATGGTAGCAACACTGCCATTTTGTCGATATCAATTACAGATTGGTGTTTCGCCAGTGGTCTCTCGTCAATTGCAGAAAATAATCTGCTCTTGTTGGACAACAGGTTAGTAGTAACCGTAGAGTTTTGATCATTTCTCATGTTCGACATTAGCGTCGACGCATTGGAGTAAGAAATACAGGTTCTAAAAAAGTTAACGGTCATCTAATAGCCATGAAGTGATTCTGTAAAGAAATCCAATGAAGGCAGCTGTAATTGCTTGCTTGTGCTTGCACATTTTTATGCTTTTCATGTACATCGATTGAACCTTGTGCTTGATTGCGACGCTTTTTTTGCTTGTGTTTACTAAAATAGAAAGTCTTGTTAGTGGGCCTTTTTGAGGTATGTGTTCAATTTTCACGAGGTGCAAAGCTTTGGAATAGGCACTGAATGCGCCTATTGGTCACTCAACTTTCTACTCGTTACAGTGTGAAAAATTGAGTGATACATCGAATTCAAATTGTTCATCTGTTAAAAGGGGAGATTTCTAGTTATTGTTAGCTTTTTAACATTGGTGTTTGATTTCTCTTAAGTCACAAATAAATAGAGAATAAAGCTGTCGGCGTTGACCAGTTTCTGAGGAATGCACCAATCATTCGGCTTGATTAAGCGTCGTTGGAGATTACTGAATGCATATCTGGCCTTTACAATGAGTAGCAGTGGCCTACCGATGTATTGAGGCTGTACTGCTATCCTCCTAGACGAGTCTAGTACGAATTTTCCGTCCCCCGAGGGGATGGAAATCTTGGTGAGCCTGGGGCGTGGCAACGACCCCATGTGTATTGCAGGCCGCCTTCGATCGCTATGCTAGACGTGCCGTTTTAAGACATATGTCACTGATATTTGCCTGCTGGCTATGCTACCGTTGTACTAAAGAAACTACATCCGAATTTCTTAAGGTCATGAGAATCCATTGAAACAAATCTGTATATAATACTTTGAGCTCCGACATGTAGTCTATACGACTTGCGTTGTAGGTAGTATATTTTTCATAGGATGTAAAAGTATTTGTTGCAATCGCTACGTTCCATTGAAATTTATTCATCACTACTGAATTCTTCAAACACTGAAAGTGTTTCAAGTGTGGATACATCACACATACAGCATTGAGCAATGAAGTTCGTCGCATCTCTCCGTATTCAATATGAAATGTTCTCATGGTCGTCTCCAACCTTTCGGAGATATTATCTCATTTTATGGATAAAGACTGTATAAGAGTGCAGAGACAAATGTGGACTTGGCTTAGCACTCACTATGCTACTTTATCCGTAAAATATTGACCTGTAACCTTTTAAAAGTGTTTTTTTCTGAGTTTAAAAAAAGAACCTTATTTCTTGTTGAACTGCAACAAATAATTTCCGTTTTCAGTGCCTCATTTAATGGTCCGTCGACGACTCCAACAAGAAACGGTAACTAATCAATTTTGAATAAACATTAAAAATGAAAAGAATGCAACTCAGAGACAAACATTGACGGACGACAAGTTTCAGTTGGTCAACAAGGCTGGCCGTGGTCTGATCCAGAGGAGCTGAGCACAGTGCTTTAAGAAGTCGCTACGAGTAGACGTTTTTTCCAAATATGCTTTTGTGTTGTGATTGCATAAAAGAAAACGTTTAAAACTTTTTGTCGTTGATGTTTTAAGGAAACCAAAGGCATTTCCCTGTTAATGGCATGAATAAATTAGGAGTGGGAGAAGCGAGTGAGTGGTGCGGTGTGAATGAAAGATCAAAGAAAGAGTGAAGAACATAGAAGAAGTTATGGTAGTGAGAAAATGTTACTGAGTTGGAGATCTAGCTATTGATAAAGAAGTAGAAAACAATGACCGCCATGATGATCACCTGACAGTCTACGTCCACTCTGAAGACCGTCGAATTAAAATTTGACGCCCAGCAAAGCCTTTGAGCAGGCAAAATCCACTGGGCTGGTCTTACAGTCGGCAAGTAGAAATGCTGAAATTCATGCGGCCTGCGTGAGTCCTTTGCCGTTTAAAAGGGGAATGATTGACGCGGAACGGTTGTGATAATAAAACTTTATGATAGCTCGAAAGACTGACTTTCTATAAGCCTCGGCCGATACATTTATTTATGTGATCTTATGAACTGATCATCTTAGGCTGACGCGAGGTCGGTACAGGTCTTCGTTGTCGTTGTCGTTGTTTTTGATGTTATTGATCGATGTGTTGGGATGGCTCGATTATACAGGAATACCAAGTAGTTAAGACGATTCGGTCAGAATTTGCTGCTCGCCTTTGTGTAAGCCACGCAGGACTTGAAAGATCAAAGAAAGAGTCTCAGCCAATCAGTCAATCTGAAAGATTTGCGCAAGTTAGAAGTTGTGTATCGCTCAAAACACGCTTAATTCGAGAAGATTTGTGCGCGTTAGACGTTGTCAATCGCTCGAACAACACTTATTTCGACAATCTCCGCACGTTAGACGGGGTGAACGGCTCGAAACACGCTTATCTGAAAGATCTGCGCAGGTTGGACGTTGTCAATCGCTCGACACACGCTTATCTGAAATATCTGCGCAGGCAAGGCGTTGTGAACCGCTCGATACACGCTTATATGGAAGATCTGCGGAGGTTAGACGTTGTGAATCGCTCCAAAAACGTTTGTTAGACAATCTCTCCACTTAAGTATTAGTGAATGGCTCGACACACGTTTATCTGAAATATTTGCGCAGGTTAGACGTTGTGAATCGCTCGA
>UYYA01000609.1:0-43489 GCA_900624975.1 Angiostrongylus costaricensis | reverse complement strand
GATCACCGGCTCTGAGGAAGACGAAGACGTCGAAACGTTAGCCGAAAATAAATATATTTATCAACCTCGTGCAAGCTTATCAAGAAAGAATACATATTGATTAGTCACACCGAGGTTTAGGGAGGGTCGGTTTCAAAATATTTTATAGTTGTATTGAAATCACCCACTTGGATACCTGGACAGCCCTTCCTCACCGGTTGTGCGGGTCTCAGCATATTTTCGATTCTTCGGAGTTTCGATGATTTAGTCATTGTGTTTCGTTGAGGTCCTGGGGTCAATCCGGCCAAAGTCTGCCCTAGGTCGTCACCACTACAGCGAGTCGCTGCCCCTGTGAATCAGACGGAGAGTTGCCACCACGCGACTAGTTTGATGCCAGGACGGTGGTGGATCTTGATATTGGTTTATTCCTAGCTAGGCTTCTTGATGGAAACGCCAAACTCCTCAGCTAGAGAGACCCTGCCGAGAGGTTGAATCACCCAGTTGTAAATCGCAGTCCAACACCTTGGAACACTTCCCAGCCACGATGAAGCGGTAAACCGCTTGTTGAACTTATGTCACAGAAACTCAGTCTGTTTCTGTGTTCTCTTTCTTTTTGCTTTCAAGTTTATACTTTATGGTATTAGATCATTAGAAAACTTCGATTTCGTTTTGTAATGAGAAGTGATCCACTGTTTTTCGTTAATTTGCTCTCATTGCATAGAATATTCGTTCGTCATTGTGTCGTCTGCATTGTCTATGATCGTCGGTAAACTAAGCGCCCGTTAAACCACCATTAGGGGCAGCCATTTGTTAGGATTGTCTAGAGCGCTACTTTAGGAAACACGAGCAGTACTAAATTTATAGTTAATCGCTTCCTTGAAGAAATTTTACCGCTCTAAATCTGATCGTCCTGTGGTAAAATGAAGGCGAACCGTTCGACTTTGGTCATCTTGTAATATTTGCGACGTCTTAAAGTCAGCCTCTCACGTATTTTTTGCCGTCGCTTTATTGAAATGAGTCGAAGTAATTTGTGGTAGAAGCGATGGTGGCTATTTGTGCCCGCACGAAAACACAACAAAGGTTATATATGTACCACGTTTATTTTTACTACAGAAATGGAAGGAGTACGCAAGATGTGGGTTAATCCAACACAATAGAGCCAGGAAGCATGGCCACTCCATCGAGCTACATCTTAGAAATAGTGCAAGCTCCTGCTCATCAGCGCGTGCGACCGTCGACGAAGCTACCTGACCTTAGGTGTCTCATCTAGTTCGAGCTTCTAAAATTTATTATTTCTATTAAGTGACCCGGATTCCTTTGTATCACACTGTGTGAATGCCAGCAATGATTCGTTTCGTTTCCCTCTATTTTACTATCTGCGAAGGTTTCGAACTTCTTTTTACATGCGGGTTTGGCAAGCGCTTGAGGATTTTCCTCTTCTCACACATGTCGTTGAATTCTAGTCAAGTCGATTCGCCCTAGGAACCCGCGATGAGTGCTAGTGCGTCCAAAGGTGGATTAAAGGGAGTACGATTGCTTCAGACAAGTTTACTACCAATCGGTCTAGTCGATTCTTCTTGGAGTCCTAAGACAGCCGTGCTAGAGCGTTCTCACCTGAATTGCAAAGAGTGACCTTTTCCCAGACAGGTCTGGTAACAATTTCTCGATCATGAAAGGATGAGAGGCTTGCTGAGCTAGAGGAGGAGTCGAACCGGCACCGTACTCTTGATGATTTGTGTTAGCACAACTATCCATTGACATTTCGTCTGTCAACGGCATAAAGCTACTGGGAAACTTTTGCTTTTTTCCTCTTGTTCATGCCATAGATTATTTTCGAAATGGACTTTCATTCATAAAACTGTCTATTTTACATTATCCTGGGAGAAACACTGAATATTGGTGCTGGTTCAATCCCGTCCAGGGCTCACCAAGCCTCTCTTCTCTCTTAGGTCAGGAGATTGCTAAAAAGTCACCCTCTGCTATCCTAATGTAAACGCTCTAGCCCGGCTATCTCAGGACTTTTGGGAAAATCGACTCGAACAGCATTCAACGACATTCAAGATGAAAGAAATGCTCTTAAGGAGCAGCTAAAGCCACACGTTAAAGGTGGAAGACCTTCGTGGATGATAGATACGAGGAAACAACTCGAATGCTAGGAGTGCTAGGATCCGCACAGTAGGTGTGAAAGACGAGTCGTGCAAAACAAACTTACATTACTCTTTTAGTGATGATTTTAATTATTATTTTGTTTTCTGCCACTTAGAGCAGAATTATGATAGCTGCTTTATCTTTATTTTTTAACAAAGAAGTAAGCAAATACAATCACTAGTAAGTGCAAGCAAAAAAGGAGGGAAATCTGAATAAGGTGCTGCTTGGTTGGCAAGAAGTGAAGCGGGATATTTTCGCTCAGTTAAAAATCTCCACAGGTTTCTTTTTTTTTACAAAAAATAATCAGTTGACTTTTTTAGGCGTCAATTTCTCAGAAGCTCAAGTCCTCAACTACTTCACACAGGTAAAATCAAATAGATATTTTAGTAGTTTTTCTTCAATTGGCAACAGTTAGAATCATTAAAAATCACTCTATTGAATATCGATTGAATAATTTACTACTCAGGAAAGAATGAAAAGAAAGCGTAAAAGGAATGTGAAAGGTTGTGGATGATTATGGATTTCAGATTCTCATCGCTCTTAATCATATTCACTCAAAATCGATAGTGCATAGAGATCTCAAGACGCAGAACATTTTATTGAATCGGTTAGTTTTTTTTTTAAATATTTCTATTTGTTCTAGTAAAATTTAACAGCTAATAAGACGAACACTGAATGGACGTCTCTCATTTTTACTCTCTTCTCCACTCATTATTTCCACTTCTTTTCTTTCTTTCTCCTCTTTTTTCATTCATACCATGTCTTTTTTACAATCATAAACTTTATTTTCTGTTTCTTAATCATCTAAGGAACTGCTTCATATTGCAATGCGAAAACCTCTTGAATTGAAACGGAAAACACAAAGGTTGTAAAAGCAGAAATTTTAAATTGCATAGAATGAAATTGATTGACTTACTTCATTATAATTCTGAGATATTTGCAAAACTCCGGACCGAAGGTGTTTGCGGTGGGGAACGAACGCGTTATTGTCCTTTCCGGAGAGTAACGCGTTCACCACCACACTATGCGTGTCCTTCGTTTCGCCTGCCTCTCAGCTAGTTCTATTGAATCCAAAATGTCTATTCTTGATAATCATCCCGAAGTTGTCACTATACTATTTTGTTAGTAATAGCTAACAGTAGAAAGGTATGATTTATCTGATCTCTTGTGTGCAGGTTCGAATACATCGGCAAAGCGGGTAGACCACTCTATGTCCTTTTAGAAGAACAGCTAGTCGGTAAGGACACAAGGGCATAACGGGGAAGACTTTGAAGTAGAAGTTACCGTCCTCGCGAAGAAATCGAAAACACCAGCGCGCAAAACTCTCAAGGCATTCTTTGAGTATTCCACTGAGTACATGACATGGACACTAACCGCATAGAGTTCACATAGAAATTGGTGTGTGCGAAGGAGCAATTTTGCTTGTAATACTATCAAAATCTAGATGTTGTGATTATTCTGTAGGGGTTATAGTGGTATTGGGCTGACTAGGTTCCAGTTAGCTTGACCCTCTTAAGCTCTGAAAGAGGCGAAATCTGCCGATACATCAGCTACTACTTATAAGTAGTATAATAACATCCTTGTGTGTGTTTACCAAGAAAGCAACGACTTATTGATCAATTCGAAGGTTAATAAAAGCCGGCCTTAAAAAATACTGCAAGAATAAAATTAAAAACATCATTCAGGAAAAAGACGCTCGTCAAGCTCTCTGATTTCGGCATCTCAAAGGAGTTGACGACACGAAGTTTAGCGTCAACCGTCATCGGTACACCAAATTATCTCAGTCCAGAAATATGCGAAGGTTTGCGACATTTATTTATTCGCCTTATTTATTTGTTCCGTTTTACTTAATTCAATTACTTCACTCTATGTTCACTTTTTGTATTTTTTTCACATGAACCGATATCACATTTTGTACGCATCCCAGCACTTCTTTCGTTTGGTTCGACTCAGGAGTGATTGAACCAGGCTGTTGAGAGTGGTTGCTGAATGACATTCCTGCCACTGCGCTACCCGCCTTCTACAATGTCCTTAATTTGTATAAATAGTTATTTAGACACTCGGAAATGTATTATATCGAGGAATCAACGAAAGATTATCCATAAAATCTGAGAAAGACGAAAGAGATAGTTACATTTGTGACATATTATTATTACTATTGTAGCAGTGTAACATTGGGAAGTAGCTTTTAGGACCAACAACTTTACTGCTATTCATGTTTTGTTTACTTTCCTTTTTAATATCGCTATAAATAAGTGCAAAAAAACTTTGGAGTTAGAAGGGATTGTAGACATCGATATACTATTTTTCATTATGAATAGTTCTGTTAGTTTAGTTTTTCTCAGCTAGTTCTATCGATCAGCGCCATCAGCAATCACCCGTCAACGGGATTGAGACAGGCGTAACGAAGGACCTGCATGGTGTGGTGGTGAACGCGTTAACCGCTGGAAAGGGAAATGGCGCGTTCGTTCCCCACCGCATACACCTGCGGTCCGGAGTTTTGCAGATATCTCAGCATCGTTGTGGTTGTATCACACATAACACCCTGCCGTAAAAGAAATTGTAATAGGCAGTAAATACAAAGTTAGCAGTTTCGTCAATATTTTATGTTTTATATTATTTTTCCAAGCGAAGAATATTTATTCGATTAGAATTATTCCATCATATTCTGAGAACTTCAGGAAGAGCGTATAATCAGAAAAGTGATCTTTGGTCTTTGGGATGCGTTTTGTACGAGTTACTCGAACTGAAAAGAGCTTTTGATGGTGAGAATTTGCCGGCTATCGTAATGAAAATCACTAAGGTAAGCTGAATATTCATGGAAAAATCTGAAAACAAATTGAAGTAACCATCGACTTTTAAAGGAAGAGGTCTAGGAAAGACGAACATTGATTAACATGACATCAACATGTCTTGTTAAACAACAACTTTTCCATTAATGAGCAGCGGCTCATGAGGCCACTGGTCCAACTCTAAACAGCAAATTTTTTCTCGTCTTTTTTATAAGCTACAATCCTTTACTAGCTCTTCTTACAGTGCGCTTATCCTCAAATTGGAAGTCATGCTTCATCTCAAGTAAAAGGCCTTGTAGATACACTTTTGCAGCTTAACGAGAGAAAACGACCGGACACTAAAGGTATGAGAAGAATAAAAACCTTAACAAAAGGAACTATGAAAAATTTTCTCTGGAAGAATATCTACTTAAGTAAAATTACCTAAAAAGAGAAAAAATGTAATATAAGCCACAAAAAAGAAGTAGTTGGACAGAAACCTTCAATGCTCATGTTTTTTGAAAGAGACGAGTTCGTTGTTTTGGAAAGTTATCATGTTTTTCTGAAGTCCTAGTACGAATGAGCGAAGAACAGTCATAAAGAATAAATATAAATACGATTTTAGACGAACTTTTCTTTTGTTAGCCGATCAATATTATGGTTATTTAAGAGCTTCTTACGTGCCCTTTGATTCTACCGATCACTCTCACACTTCACTTGGACATTGGCCGTCTCTCTTTTCCACAAAATGATAAGGTGCAAATTTTGCTTCCACTTAAATATTCCTATATCTTTGGTTTGCATAAAGAATATTTGTTCTGATTTTTTAACACTTAGACGATTCGCAGTTCTAGAACAGTCGTATCGAAATATTCTTAGTCCGTCAGGACTCCACAGGGTGTCGTCAATCCTTGAAGATCTGATGAATGAATGTTTAATAAGCTTACCGTGCATGTGATCGGGTTTCTGCAAAGATGGCTGTTATTCGCTTAAATAGTCATATATGGGTATTCTGAATAAAATCTGGGTTTCCTTACGAATCGAACTCCTGAGCTTTGAAACTCTGGTCTAAAGTTCCCTCTGCATTTCTATTTCTTACAATTTCGTTGCCCTTATTGATTTATGTACGTCCATGAATGTAAGTGTCAATGCTTAGTTTCTTCTTTTTGATGTTAAGATGTAGTTGTAAAATTTTTTATTGCCTCCATGAGACCATACTTCTTCAGCGTAAGCCGAATGTGAGCGGTCGTCTACGAACTACACCAACCTCGTTGACAAGTCGAACAGGCCATCAGTTTGTGAAAATTCAAGAGGATCCGAGGCGAACCATGCGATGAGGATTGCGACGATCCGACTCCAAAGCTTACAAAAGAATAAAGCCTATAAAACAGTCTGAGTGGATTTACGTTTTAAACGATGAATGCCATGAATCAAAAAAGGGAAAAACTAGACATTCACAAAAGGAAAAGACCCGGTAGAACAACCATTTATTTTGTGTGTTTATATTTCAAATAGAAAAAAATTGCTACCATATGTGGAAGACCACACCAGACAATCTTCGACATCTTAGGCAGGCAGGGTCACCATTGCCACTACTCTCCTCTGTCGTGCGTCAACACAGCCATTGTGAATTTCTTATTCGGAATCACCGAAACATAGTGGTTATTCCTTCAGGCACTTTATTCTTCTTTAATAAATAGACTTTGCTTTTAATTCGGTATAACCCGTAGCTCTTCGTACTTTCGACATGGTGTCTTCGTCGACGTACCGCGTCGAAATTTATTCGGTGGAGCACCGCTCGAACGAGGGAACCTTATCGGACGATTCCCTTTTATATAGGAAGGTTATTGTTGATACGATTGTCCGGCGATACGATTGATATGTATGGAGTGAGCAGGATGAGCGGATTTCTAAGTTTATCATGACGACCGAGACCATTCATGGCAAGTCGCAATTCCAGAAACCCCACCCTCCACGTTGGACGCGAGAGTCTCCCAGTGGAGAGTACCATAATGAAACCGACCAAATCCTACTAAATAGAAGGTTTTGCTTCGTATTTTTGTTGAGCAAACGCGAGGTGTTACTATTCTTTGTTCACGATTAAGCTGACGTTTCGGCGGATTTCGCCTTCTTCAGAGCCTGGAAAGGTCAAGTTGATAGCAATCCACTCGGCCAGACGCCTCCATAACCAAACAAAGAAACCCCAAACCAAGATTTCAATCACTTTGAACACAGCTTTGCACGTTCAACAAAAATACGAAGAAAATCACTTGATCAATGCCGAGGTTAATAGAAAGTCGGTCGTGGCAGTTACTGCAAGAAGGTTTTGCCTTACCAATGTCGCTGTTATCCAAAAATTCTACATGGGATCAGACCACCGCCTCCTTCGTGCAAAATTCCATTTTTCGCAGAAAGGAGAAAAGGCCACTAAATTCAAAAAAGGAAGTCCCAAAACCACAAAAGAACCTGGGGTTTATTCAATTAGTTAGCCTGCTGTTGGGAAGATACCGTTGTCGACAACATCGATGAAGAATACGATCAGCTCATTCAACATCTTCGCGTTAGCGTTATGAAAGCTGAGACTCGAAAATCACTAAGAGACGTCTCGCCCAATAAACACACGAACTATTGCGTCAGTGTGGAATCGCACGAGCAACCGCCAACTCACATCCGAGCTTGGAAAACAATGCAGACAAACGATAAAAGAAGATCTTAAAGAGAGAAGGGCACCAGTTATGGTCGAAGCTGTAGAGGGTGGCAAACGCGGAAAAGCAACCACGAAGCCCAGCGAAGCTTAACAAATTACAGAATCAAGACGATTGCACTCCGACTGCCAGACGGAAAAGTTACAGCGTCCAGAAAGGCAATGGAGAAACCATTGACGGTCACTACTCAGATCTCTGCGATAGCCACTTCCACCTTCCGTCATATGGAATAAAGGAGGATGAATATGTTGCACCACCGGTTCTCCCGAAATCCGACATGCCATTTCGTCGGCGAAAAATCGAACAGCACTAGGTCCGGACAGGATAAGACCAGAACACCTGAAGAAATTTTCACCAGTCCTCTTAAATACACTGGAATAGTGGCCTCCGAAGGAGGCGAAATCCACCGAAAAGTTAAGTTTACAATAATGAAGAATAAAGTAACACATCTTATTTGCTCAAGAGTGACTGTACGTCTTATAAAGAACAAAACAGTGAGTCATAACCACAATGATGCTGAGATATTTGCAAAACGCAGGATCGCAGGTGCTGCGGTAGGTATCGAACACGTAGTTACCATTTCCAATGGGTAAAGCTTTCCCACCACGCCATATGGGTCCTCGTTTGGCCTTTCTCTCAGCCGTGCTTTTAATTTACAGGTGCTATCAGCAATCATCCGCCAACTGGATTGATCCGGCAAGCTGAAGCTGTAGTATGAATCACTATGTAATCACTTTCTATTCACTGCCTATTCTTCTACATGGCAAGGTGTGATGTGAATTGTATCCACAATGATGCTGAAAACAGTGAGTATTCAAAAGGATCTGTTTACCATGCAATTGAAATTTTGGTGTTGAGTATTGTCTGCTGAGGTTACGAAAGTGTTCGACTGAGTAAATTGCGTGTCCCTTTGTTCTGTCCAGGCTCTGAAGGAGGCAAAATCGCCGAAACGTCAAGAAGTATTGGGTTAACTGTGTTGTTAATAATTTGGTGTCTGCTCAGAAACATAACTGTTTTAGGAGATCAGTACAATGAAACATAACCCCACGGTAATGGAACCCATCAAACCGTTGCGATAGCGCAAGGGGCAACTTTATCAGGTTTTCATCAACGTAAAATGGACCGATTATCTCGATAGAGAAACAAACGGCATGGAATTCCTAGAAAACCGGAGCTTTCCTACTCAATACATAACAGTCCTTCATATGCTACCCAGCAGCTTCATGACCTGAACCAAGTCATTCTGGAAGGTTATGTCACTGTCATCGTAGAAATTATATGTCAAAAGAAAAGCTACGGATGTCGAACGCATGTGTAAGAGTAAATTGCGAAGCTCCAAAAATTGTGGATTGTAAAGTGAATGTATTTGAATGAAACATCTACAAAACTAGCGAAAAATTGTGAAGGCCAGAAATGAGGATATGTGATGCCTCGTAAGACCTGCGCTAGATAACGATTTGCCACCTGATGTGCCAAAGAGATGTTAATACGACCTGACATCCACATATTCTATGGATCCGAGCAGTTCGTACATTTCATGCGTTTTCTTGCACCCGTCATCCGCTAACGTCTTCAAACATTTTTTTTACATATGGATTCGAGTGCTGCCTGAGGATTTTTCCGCCTTTACCAGGAATATCGTTGAACGCTGGTCAAACCGACTTCTCCTAGAATCCTAAGATAGTCATACTAACACAATCCCACGAAGACTTGAGGCAGTAAGCTGGTTCCAAGCGGGCCTGATGCCGTTTTTTGACCTCAGGAGATCTGAGACTTGATAGATCTGAAGCATGGTCGTGCCAACGTCTGTATTGGTTGCGTCTTCCTCGAACACGTTATCAAAGCGAAAACCAGTCGGTGAATCTAAGTTGGGCTGTATGAATGATGAATGTTCAATGGTTTCGTAGATCTTGCAGAGTAATATATCCGCTGCAATGAGTGTAGCGCAAAGGTTGAAGGTACCGCGCAATACACACGTGGTCGTTAACTGGATAGCCTGTCATGAATTCACCAAACCTTATATTCCCCGCATTCAGCAGTTTAGTACCACACTAGTCTGGTTAAGCAAAAGGCATGACTGCTACATCGGTAGGCCATTACGATCTGTTGAATAGAGCGAATGTTCCATCCACTCCATCTATGGTGCTTGATGGAGTATAATACATCAAGCATTCCTAAGGAATTCATCAAACGCTGAACGTTTTATTGCTTTATATGTTTGCTTTCCTTTTTCTTTACTACAGTCGTTTTCAAACAAATAACCTCCGTTGGCCGTTACTCTTTGCGTCATACCAACACTTGGTATGATCATACCCACACAACAACGCATTATCAACAACACTTGTTGTTCGGATTTACATCGGAGTGCTACTCACAACTGTTCATTCGCATTCATTCTTGGTTTGGTTCATTCTATCAGACACCAAGCAATGCATATCGTTTGGCCTCAATTAAATCACAAAACGGTAAGTGTTTCGCTTTTTAATGGTGAATTATATGAAACCAATCTAAACCAGGTGTTGGATTGCCGAAACACATCGTATCAGAGCCCGTTTAAGTCCTTGGTTTCAATTTTTTACGTGCCAGATACGCCATTCTTTTTCGCTTATTAGTCTTCTTCTTTCTCTTTTCCATCTCTTCTTCCTTTCTTTTCTTCACCTCACTTAGAAGAACAGTTGGTATGCGTAGATAGAGGCATTTGCCAAGCCATTACAGCACCCGCTGAAAGATAGGCATTCGTTCAGATTTCCGATCAGTCAAGCAATTCCAAGGATTGTTGTCTTTTCCATGCTTAAAAGTATTTCATGTTGCCATTTATCATATCACCTAATATTCTTCGCCTATGTTCAACGCATTTCTTCAAGTAATTCACTATTTAAAGATGTTTTTAATTCTCTTCGATGTAATCCTTTTTCACTTAATTATCTCGCTAATTTAACCTGTTTCCTGGCAACCAGTATTTATTAAGGAAGAAGCACATCAGCGACGGTGCATGCATTGGTTTTAATGCACAAATATCTAAGGATGACTGCGCCTTACATAGTTGTATAGGCGTGGCTCTTAAGTCAGAACACTAAATGAACTATAAAACACTATAATGTGAAAAATACTATAATCCACGTATTTTTTCCACGTTATACGAGTTTTTGTGCTATAGAACTGTAATATTTTAATTTTTAAGGCCACAAAATTACCTTTTTTTCTCTTCTCTTTGTCCAAAATTTCTACCAGTGCAATTTCTTCTAGCAGCGGCTGTTGCGCTTGTGTTAAAATTCGAAAGACACTAGGGTTACAGGCATTATAGTATTCCATAATTTCGCCATAAGTTCGTTTCCAGCTTTTCTTTTCTAAAAACTTGAGATCTAATCAGGAATGTAATCCAGAGAACACCATGTAATCACCTTTTATTTTCTGTTATTCTTTCCTTATCCTTTATTCTATTCCTAATCTTTTTTCATGGCAGGGTATGATGTGAAATATAACCACAATGACGCTCAGATATGTGCAAAACTCCGAACCGCAGGTGTCTGCAGAGGGGCTCGAACCCGCTATGGCACTCTCCGGAGGCTAACATGATGGCAACAAATGAATAGTGACAACATTGTAATTTATACTACAGCTTCAGCTTGACTGAGTTCATTCCCGCCTTGTGCTCCCTAGATCAATCCCGCTGACGGGTAATTGCTGATAACACATATAGGTCAAACGGTTGAGAGAACAGCGAAACAAAGGACCCGGATGGTCTGGTGGTGAACACGTCAGCCTCCATCAAGGGTAATAACGGGCTCAATCCCCACCACGGACACCTGCGTCCCGGAGCTTTGCGAATATGTCAGCATCACTGTGGTTATACTTCAAAGAATACCGTTAAAATTCTTTAACACGGGTACACCGATAGTACAAAGCCTCTTTTTTTAAGTGCTCTAAGCTGCCTAAGGACTTTACGAAGAATTTTCGGTAAACATTGAGAAACCAGTAATCCGATATTGTATTCTGAAGAGGATTGTTTATTTATTGAACTTTGGCATAAGTGCTTTTTCTCATTTGCATACCGTCTTATATGGCTCAGTAAAGCTAATTAGAAGCCACATCACAACGTTTTACCGTATTATTTACCGTATTACCTTGCTCTAATCGATCGGTAATTCCTTATCATTTTTATAAGGAGGTGGTATTCATTTTTGTCACAAGCCACCAGCTGTCTGTTTTATATAACAGTTGAGCCTCTCAAATCACCAACCACTCGGTCATTTGCTATTTTTCACGGAAATTTAGTGAAGAGATTGCCTGGAACGTTGAGTATAAGGGAAAAAAGCCTTTCGATGTTCACCAATCCCTTAGAGATGCATCTTTCGTGAACGACTATGAAAACGTAATGGAATTTTGTCGCAATTCCTTTTTTTGAGTGCTTTCCAATTCCACCATATTGACTGTAATACTGAGAGTGAACTAAAGCGTAGATGAAATTGGTTGGCGTTTAACATAATCTTAGCCCTCCGTCATCCGATTCATATAGACTATGATAGTTTGATGGTACACTCCTCAAGCCGCGAAACTACGACTTTCTGTTAAAAACTATGAATTACTCAAAATAAGACATGATACCAGAAGGAGCTGCGAGACCACTAAAGTTAAAATTTGACTGGTCGACATTTGGCTTAAGAAATATGACCTTACACTTGCGCAGTAATTTTACACTTCGGGCTCTCGAAAACAAAATTCTTAAACAATCGATGGGGGGGGGGGGCTCGACAGGCCCCAGCATAATCACCATTTTTCGCAGTTTTGTTGTTTAGCCATTGTTTCTTTGGTGTCCCGAGATCAGGCTGGCCAAAGTCTGCCCCAGATCGTCACCACCACAGGCAGTTGTCGCTTTTGTGGATCAGAGGGAGTACTGCCAAAACGCGACTAGTTTGATACAAGGGTGGTGGTGAATCTTCCTGCTATTGGTTTACTCTTATCTAAGCTTCCTGATGGAAAAGCCGAACTCCTTCTCAGCTTAGGAGACCCTGTCGGAGGTGAATCCCCCGCTGTAGTTGGCAACCCGATACCCAGGAGCACCTCCCAGCCACGATGAGGGCGTAAAAAATTCCTCCAAGATTAACACCCTGTTCTATTAAGTTGTAGCATATAAAATGTCCGATTTTAAATGTAAACTTTAAACAACCACAACTTTTTCCTTACCAACTTTTATTAATTGAAATAAGCAGCATTATAATCAGCACATTTTTTCCGATAAAAGTTAAGCTTCGCTATTCCAATGATTTGAAAATTGTCCATTCAGGTGTCGATGGATTCCTTAAAGGCATTTTCAACAGTTGTTGGGTCGTTGAAGATTTTTTCTGTCTGAATGTGGTCCAGATGCGCTTAAAAAATGAATAACCATTGACGGCAAATCTGGTAAGGCGAATGTGGTAAAGTTTCGATGTCAAAATGACGAAGAAAGCTGAAAACGTCATTTGGGAAACGTGCGGTCTTGCGTTGTCGTGAAGTAATGCTATTCCTTTTCTACTGGCCAATGCCGGCTGCTTGACGTGTACATTTTGATGCCTTCGATTTCCGCACAATATTTCTCTGACGTAATCGTTTCGCCAGGTCGTAAGAATTTGCAATGAATTACACCGGCCATTGACCACCAAACGGAAACCATTGTATTTTTTGGATGCACATTCGATCTACACATGTGATGTGGGTTCTCATCGACGTCTAGCCATTGTTCTGAACAGGGCCGATTACCGCACCGTATCCACTTTTCACCGCAAGTTATAGAACGATTCAAAAATGGATCTCTATCGTTGCGGATCAGTGGCGGATTGCAAATTTCCAGACGTTGAGTTTATTTGCTTTTCGTTGAGTTCGTGTGGAGCCCATTTGTCCATTTTTTAACTTTATCAATCAACTGTGAGTAACAGTGAAATGGTCATAGCACAACTCCAAACACTATCGCAAGTTCTCGGACCGTTCGACGTGGATTTGATTCGACTAGAATACAAAGTGCTTCATCGTTAACCGCAATTTCTGCCCTGTGACGCTCGTTGTTTGCACGGCTCTCGTCCCCGGACTCAAAACTTCATGTACCAATAACGAATGATGCGTTCGTTAACAAAGCGGTCTCCAAACGCAGCACTGATATTCCGAGCTCCTACCACGGCATTATGTCCACTTTTCCACTCGGACAAGAAGGTGACACGGACAACACGTTGATTCATACCAAAGTTAAAGCCTATAAAAATGTTGAAATAATAAATCTTTAGAAAACCAGTATAGAAAAAGCAGACCTTGTGCTTCAAAAATATATATTAAATACATAAAGAGAAAAAATTTATCTAAAAAAATACGCGAAAAATTAAAACAATAAAATCGGACAACTTATATGTACCAACCTAATATTTTGATGTCATCAACATGAATTCACCTATATGAGTCAGTACCCATGTTTGATAACTTTAGCGTCCCATCCTATCAAATACGAGTTGGTCATGGTTCGAGAGTGGGCTGGTTCACAGCTTGTGAACAAAAGAAGAGTGATTGTGTTTAAACGAACAAGCCCACCATATGTATGTGTAAGCCTTATCCCAACAGGTGCCTCATAGAATTGTTTTTAATTTTAGTACATATATAACAACGTCCTACTAGAAGTTAGTTAAAGGATAAAGGCTTTCAGTGTTGACCAATCTCTGGGGGATGTGTCATGCATTCGACTTCGTCAGGTATCGTTGGAGGTGACTGAATGCACATTCATGAATCCTTTACAATAATACAATAACTCACGGCGGCCTACCGATGTATCGAGCCAGTGACGTTATCACCCAGGCAAGTCTGGCACCAATTTGCCCACCTAGGAGGGATTGGAGGGATGGAAGGCTTGGTGAGTCATGGGCGCCAGTATTGATCATCCAATGGGTACTGCAAAACTTTTCCGACTATTGCGTGACACGCGCCCACTAACAGTTAATAAATACCGTAATCCAATCTTAATGCATTAGTCACAAAAAACAGATGATTATCTCAGCGTGGAAACGAGAAATGATGTGGATCATCCATTTTTAAACTCTTAGACACTCTTTATTGTTGTTTTCAGCTTAAGAATGAATTCGGTGTCCGACTCATTCATTTCACAGGGCACTGGCTTCAGCTGCGGTGGGTAGAATTTTTTCACTCCACTCACAAACGTGGATAATATTTGAATTATTCGACAGTTCATGTTTGAACTATCGATCTACTATCTCTCATAAGCACATAGTGCAGCGAATTGGTTAGAGGTGTCTTTCAATAGAAAGAGAGTTGTTTGTTCTCTCTAGCACCTGGGCGTATCATGCTTTCCATTCCTCCGGTGTCGACAAATTGATACCAAATCCAAGTGGTGGGATAACAACACCAATTTATAATATCGGTAAGCAACAACAAATCATTAGATGCCTCAAACCTCTACGGTACTACGAATGGAATGCAATACGTAAAGCAACGCTAAGCTATTCATTAACGCGGAGTGATTCTCGTGTTTTATTTCTTATGGACACATTTAAGAGAGTGAACATGTTTCGCATGGTTTTATGTTTATGTTTACCCGATTTAAAGTGACAACCACTTTGAAGTCGAGAACACATATCTCGAGGATGAGAAACCTACCAAACGACTTTATTGATTGCTCAAATTACTTGCTTTCAAGAATTCAAAGCGTAAAGTTGTTATTGCAAAGGTAACAGGTTACGCTTTTTGAGAAATACCGCCTAACAAAACTTCGATCGAAATGGTCCCATACTTTTCTCTTATATCTTATCTTACTGTAAAAAATCGAAGAGAAATCACAATTTCAACTTATTATTTACTGCCTACTCTTTTTTTAACGGCAGAGTATTCATTGTGAAATATAAGTTCAATGGTGCTGTGATATTTACAAAACTTCAGACCGCAGGTGTATGCGGTGGGAAACGAACGCGCTATTATCCTTTCCGGAGAGTAGCGCACTTCACCACCGAAGAAAAATCGATACTTTACTTGGAACTTTAGTTTTTGCGCTTGAGGAATGCATCATCAGGTCAGCTGCCGTTTAGTTTGCGTGAATCAGATGATAGTGGGATAAAACGATGTTTTAGCGCCAGCCGCCTTCGTCCAGTTAATTCTCAGTATCATAGTCAATACGACGGTATGTAAAAGCCAATAGAGAAAGGAACAGCAACGAAGTTCCACTACTTTTATGCTCCTTGAGAGAAATAATGAAGGACTAATATTTTAATAACTACCTACACTCTGTAGCGCGTGTGGCGCAGTGGTCGGAGGCGCCCTGCAACACACACGTGGAATCGATCCTCGCGCCCAAGGCCCGCCAAGCCTTCCATCCCTCCGGAAGCGCAAATTGGTACCAAACTTGTCTGGGAGGATACCAGCACTAGCTCGATACATTGCTAGGCCACCGGGAGTCATTGTAAAGGCCACATATGCATCCAATCACCTCCAAACGATGTTTAATGAGGTCGAATGCATAGCGCATCCCTCAGGGATTGATCAACGCCGAGAGCTTTATCCTTTTTTTACTGACACTCTTTTATCAGCACTTACTTTATTGTAATTTCGATTTCAACTATTTTTTAACTGGGTTTGACATAGTTACTCGCCACTGCTAGTTACTGCTAAAGATTATGGTTAAAATAATTTCATCACTGACGTAATCAGAAATGTCAAAACAGACAAAGAAACCATAAACCTAAGTACTGTTTCATCTAACGGGTAACTGTGAAGATAATTGATATTGGAGATGACAAAGTGAAAATCCGTGAAATCGATCGATAAGATATTCAACTTCCTGATGAAAGAAAATTTCATTGATCAAGTTCGGTTGCAAGCAGGGCAGTAGAGAGTTCTGCTGTTCCCCTATCCGCTGGTTGACAGGATATATTGCGCGTTAAAATTCGCTGTCATCGAGAAATGGGTTCAGGTTATTAAGCAAATATTTTGTGTTATCCATTTCCTGATTTTTCAAAAATCTTAGAAATCGATCGCTCGGTTTTACAATGGAAGATTGAATGCGTGGTCACTGTCATTTACTTAGAGACTTGAACGGATTGTTTTCAAGCTGATGCATGGACCTCAATCATTATCTCATCGGTTTCGCTGTTCTTTTTTAACTGTTATCAATATTTCTGTAAATGACATCAAGGGTAATACAAAAATGAGTTATAGTATCCTCTGAAATTGTCCATCAACATCAAAATGATTGCCAACCAATGAGCCATTTTTTGAGCGAAGTCTATAATAATGAAGACAACGAGGCGTGGAAAGGTCTCCTTGTATCATCTCTTTTTGGACACATTCCTTAATTTAACAATAAGCCAAAATAGATGCATCATTTAAAACTATCGGTGGTGTAATACAACCACAACGTTGCTGAGATATTTGCAAAACTCTGGACCGCAGGTATCTATGGTGGGGAACGAACGCGCTATTGTCCTTTCCGGGGAGTAGCGCGTTCACCACCACACCATGCGAGTCCTTTGTTTCGCCTGTCTCTCAGCTATTTCTATCGATCTTTGCCACAGCAATCACCCGTCAGCGGGATTGATCTGGGGCGACCAAATCGGCATAGAACCCAGTCGTTCCCCACCATAGACACCTGCGGTCCAGAGTTTTGCAAATATCTCAGCAACGTTGTGGCTGTATTTCGCTTAGTACCCTGCCGCGAAATTATAGTAGGCAGAAAATAAAAAGATATAACATTATCAGTGGTGTATTATGCCATTAAAGGTCTGTGCTCACCAAAGCCCAACTCCTCCCACGCTGTCATCGACGTCCACAATAAGCTTACTGACAGTTACTACGGAAATATTAATAAATTTCTGTCTTCACCCAGATGCCACCGTCAAGTGCATCGTCGATGCTTGACAGTTATGACTTGCCCGTGATGGTCGGTATGGCAAGAAGTGTTCAGATGATATGTTGCGTTATCGAGGTATGTTCATGACTTTTTTGTTTGTTCCCGCGTTAGACAGTACTCGTTATTACTTCCTCTACCATTCATATACGTTAACCTGCTGAATGCAAAAAAAACCAACCATCGATAGAAATTTAGCAAACACTTCCTTACCTTGATACTTAAATGGTTTGTCATCATAAGGATAGCGGAGGTTATTGCACAATCTACAATTGAGAGGTAACTTGCAGATCAAACATGATTATCCTTTGCTCAAGCTTGGAGGAAGCCAACTAAAGCTTTCCAAATTCTCACCACAGGTACTGATCTCCCCTATCGTTAAGACGGAGATTTTCTGCCATACGATTAGGTTTCCAAGAGAGCGGTGATTCTTTTATAGCTAAGAAGATCCTGTCTAGATGAGCCCTATGTATATCGGAGTCCGACAGGAAGCAGTATCCCTCTAATATGCCGAAATGATAAAGCATTGTACGGAAGCACACGCTATTGTTAAAAAATACCTCATCGCTTACCTGTCACATTTTCCGTCCATAAAAAAATAGTAGCCTCGTCGGTCCCCAGCAAAGTCTCAATCGCATTTGAGTAAGCACATATTTTTAAGGTATGTTTGTCTTCCACTTGCTAAGCCATGTTGCTTCAAAAAAGTGTTACTTGTTCTTTGTCGGACCAATAGTCGTTGACTATGACACTTACTACTCTTTATATTCACATCCATTCCTATACATACCTATATCCATCCTGTCCTTTATTCAACAACATGGCGGTGACAATGGACATAACCTCTGCGCAGCACATATCGCCTTCCGACAAAAACGTCGGCGATTTATCAATACATATTTATTTATGAGATCTTATAAACTGATCTTCTTAAGCTGACGCGAGGTTGGTACAGATCTTCGTTGTCGTTGTCGTTGTTTTTGATGTTATTGATCGATGGCTGACGTTTCGGCGACTTCGCCTTCCTCAGAGCCGTGATGTTACGTGCGGATCGCCGAACCTTCAGCCATCGATCAATAACATCAAAAACAACGTCAACGAAGATCTGGTTAGAGAGACTGTAGAGAACTAGTTGTAGATTCGCAGTCAACTTTAAGAATTTAGACTTATCACATCCTTAAGTCCTTCTAATTCAGCTTCTCATGATCTACTCAGAGTCAGGATCGCTCAGTATGCTAACGTTTCTGATATACTCAGTCATTTGTGGATTCAATCTGTTCCACATCGCTAAGCGATGGTAAGCTAACAAATCCACCACCAATAATAAAATAAGAGTGAGAAAGAAAAACAGGGCTATGAAACATTTTAAAAAATGTTGAAGTGAAGAGTGCAAGACAGTTACTTCCTAGCTTCTCCTCAACGTTTCCTCAACTCTCCGTTTTACTTGAAATTCTAAAAGTTAATAAGTACCCTTATCAATTCTTATTACCACTTACTTGACTACCCTATCACCACGAATTCTATGGGATGGGGGCGGAATATAATTTTTATTTCGTAGGTGTCTTCCTGATTAGGCAAGTCCTATTTTCGTTGGATCCCTCTGGATACAACAAGGCGCTCCCTGCCTGTGGCTAACCAAAGGTCTTGGCTTTCGTGGAGGATTTTCGTCTTGCTACTACATCTCTTCCAGGAAAATGGTGATTCCTGGCACAGATTTATTTTCAGCTATGTCCTTCCGATGAAAATTTCGCTCTTCTCGAACTGGATGACCTTTGAATGAACTTGATGGTGGGATGGGTTATAAGCTCACCTGTAGATCGATGTCAAACAATCAGAAACGGCTTCTAGTGTTGATGAGATTCTACTCCATCTATAGGGGCGCGTGCGGCGCAGTGGCCAGAGGCGCCTTGCAACACACACACATGTGATCGACCCCGGCTCACCTGGCCACCAAGCTCTCCATTCCTCCGGAGTCGGGAAACTGGTACCGGACTTGTCTGGGAGGATAGCACCTCGATACATTGTTAGTCCACCGCGAGTCATTATAAAGGCCAATCACCTCCTAACGATGATTAATGAATTCGAATGCATGGCGCATCCCTCAGAGATTGATCAACGTCGAGAGCTTTATCCTTCTTATCCTTTTCTAATGGCTTCGTTGTTCTTTCCGTAGTCCTGGTGTACATGCAACAATCTAAATCATGATTATTAAAACTACAACTTCAATGATGCTGAGTTATTTGCAAAAGTGCAGGCCGCAGGTGTATGCGGTGGGAAACGAACGCGCTATTGTCCTTTCCGGGGAGTAGCGCGTTCACCACCACACCACGCGGGTCCTTCGTTTCGCCTGTCTCTCAGCTAGTTCTATCGATCTTTTGCCATCAGCAATCATCCGTCAGCGGGATTGATTTGGGGGGCCCAAATCAGCAACGAACACAGTTAAGCTGAGGCAGCAGTTATAATCACAATTTTAACCTATTACCCAGCCGTTAAAAAGAGTAGGCAGTAAGTAATAAGTTAAAATGGTGATTATAACTGCAGCCTCAGCTTAACTGGGTTCGTTGCCGATTTGGGCCCCCAAATCAATCCCGCTGACCGGTGATTGCTGATGGCAAAAGATCGATAGAACTAGCTGAGAGACAGGCGAAACGAAGGACCCGCGTGGTGTGGTGGTGAAGTGCGCTACTCCCCGGAAAAGACAATAGCGCGTTCGTTTCCCACCGCATACACCTGCGGTCTGAAGTTTTGCAAATATCTCAGCATCATTGAAGTTATATTTCACAATGTATACCCTGCCATTAAAAAGAGTAGGCAGTCAGGCACAATAAGTTAAAATTATTAAAACTACAATTATAAGACTACCAGTGAAAAATACTAAAAACAATACTTCAAATTAGGTACTACAACATCGATGGTCGTTATGATTTGAAGCAGTTTGTGCGTGAACGTGAGCCGACAGTACGTTTGCAGTATGGCATGGGTGAGTTCAATCAAAAATTCTGATGTTTCGGCTTAGAAATTTGAATATTTAACTGTTCAATAGATTTCCAGAAGCTTTTTAGACTTCCAGAAGCTTTTAACTCTTTCTGTCCCAGTATTCCTTTTTTACCGGCCAAATTATGCAACTTCCCTCCAAAATAACACTTTTTGTTTACCGTGTCGGTATGAGGATTTGAAGAGAAGAATTCTAGTTCATTGAAGCTGTCGGAAACATACTAATGCTGGTAACTAAGAGTGTATGGTCATTCGGAAAGACAATTACTTAGACACTTAAATGGTCTATCTTCTATTCAATACTGGTACAGCGTAATTTTCACACCACTGTCGAGATACCACTGATGAGGAATTCCAAGATCTGCTTACTTAGGAAGTTTCTGAACCTGGTAAATGTTTACCGATTGGAACTCCAGTTCTTCCAGAACCGCAGCGATTCGCACACCGGTTAGAATGCCTTAGTCTGTCGAGCAATCGATTCCAATACGATAGACCGATTCCCACAAGGATAAGGAAAAATGCAAATTACAATTTCGTTAGATCACATAAAACAGTTCAAAAAGTATGCTGCCTTTATTGCTGAGTACTAGGCGAAGAAATTCTAATTATAAAGCAACTGTTCCCACCCTCTTAAGAGTAGTATTTCGTAGGGTGTGGAATTGGCGTGTTATTTTTACATAGAGCTGCTGTTGTAGAAGTCTGAGTTTTACGAACATGACGCAAAGTTTCCACCAAAAACCGAAAATACGCGAAGAGAGTGAAAATCTGTAGGACTAGTTTCACCAGTTCCTAAATATTAATTGTTAAGCCTTTGGGGATTATGAGAACAACAAAACAACAACGTGAAGACCCGGCAAGAAACATTATCATCTTTGGGTATTTTGATATTTTGACAAATCGCACTGACGAGTTGAGATAGCATTAGCATACTTTTAAACCTCTCTCGTCCCTCCTGTCAGAAACACCGTTCATAGTAATGGTCTGCTTGATAATTAGCGAAATCCACAAATTGCTTAACGAGAACCACAAGCAAACGGATTCCTATCTTGTAGTCAATCAAAGATGCTTGCTTCCTGTCGAGGTAAACCCCACGCTTTTTCTGCTCTATCCGTTATCAACTCATCAAATCCCATGACCAGACCACCTATATTCGTTTCCAACTACGTTCTCATAGACTTTGAAGATAATTTCAATGGTCTCAAATATTCGACTTGATGCCATATGTGTCGAGTGTAATCCAGAAAGCGCCGTTTAGAAACTCCGTCAGAGAAGCGTCATAATTCTTAGATGAAATGTCACTCACATGTAACCTCCTTTTCTTCTTCTGCAGTATTCGCCTTTCACGTCATTTTCCACGTTCCATAAGCGCTTTATATAAACAAGTGATATGGTAGTCTCTGTAGTCAGAAAGCCACCCATATCGATACAATTTCCTTCGCATCACGGTTTTTTCTTCATGAATTGGATTTCCCTTCGGTTTCGATACCTTATCAATCAATATTTTATATATTTTTCACGTCACAATCGAACTACTCCGTTTTGTGAAAATTGGTAAACAGCACCAGGTAGTGTTAACATGTCCGCTCCCTTTTGTTTTTTTACGAAAGCGCTAACAAAGCAATAGCAGATCGGTATTGTCTTGTACATTTTCAATGCCAGTCGGATAGAGTTCTTATGTAATACGGGTCCAGTTACTGATCGGCGGGCACTGATAGGATGGCATTCACTTCGATGACGCTGTCGAATGCTTTTTTCCTCAGTCAACAAAAGATAATAGACAGGTACTATCACTGACAGACTCTTATCATTTTAATTACGACTTGGTTATGATCTATACAACAGAATCCACGATGAACCTACTATTTCACACACCTGCTCCTGATATAAAGTTACTTACTTACTTACTTGGATACTTGGACGGTCCGTCTTCACGAGCTCTGCGGACCCCAGCACATACACTATTCGTTCTTTTCTCTCACAATCGTATTCCATGGTGGTGGCCTTGTTCGAGCATGGTAGCGCGTGCGAGTCTCATACCGTGATCTGTAATACAACTGCAGCTGCGGGTACAGCTGATTAACTTTGTTTACGAACATGTCCCCACAACGTGTAGGTGGTCGTCCAAGAGGACGTTTGCATTCTCTTGGAGACCACTTTACTGTTCCTTTCGTTCATCTGCCGTCTGTTCTTCACATTATGTGACCTGCCCATCTATGTTTCGCTGTCGATGTATATTCTCCTGGATCTCGAAGATGTGACAGATTTCGAAGGTCAGAACTTCGCATTCCGGCTACTTATTGAGAGTACCGCTGGTATTTCAGAAGACATCATTTAAGTTCCTCGCTCGTGTTGTTTTCCATGTTCATTAATCGCCCAAGGTCAACGTACGAGGTGGTCTCTGCAATGAGAGAGCCATCCAATTCAATTTATTCGCCTTTGCACCATGGGTATTTCATGAACTGGGTCTTTTTTTGATTTATGCGAAATCCGATCTTTTTTCCCGCGTCGTTGAGCTTGTTGATCAACACCTCTGCTTCGCTAGTACTTCTTGAGAAGATGAATGACAATGTCGTCGGCAAAGCGAAAGTTTGATAGGAATTTTCCATTAATACGTATGCCTTCCTCATCCTAATCGACTGACTTCATTATCCACTGCAGTGCGGCACTGAACAGCATTGGCGATATTGTGTCGCCCTGTCGAACCCCTTTTCCTATGGGTATTGTAAGAGGTCGATGGAAAAGCTGTATTTTCGTAGTGCAGTTTCGATAACAGTTAGACAGAGTCCTTATGTAGGACGGGTCCACTCCTTGGTCGACGAGCGCTGATAGGATTGCATTCGTTTCGACACTGCCAAACGCTTTCTCATAGTCGACAAAGGTTAGGACTAGAGGCAAGTGGTATTCCCGACACAAATTCGATGACTCTGGACACGGTCTGGGTGTGGTCCATGCAGCAAAATCGTTTTCGAAATCCTGCTTGCTCGACTGGTTGCGCCTCATCCAATGCCCTTGATATGCGCGAGAGGATAATATTCGTGAACAGCTTGTACAGTACACTTAACAAGCATATGGGACGATAGTTACGAAGATCCCTTCGGTCACCTTTCTTGGGCAGGACAACCGTGCGCGACGTCCTTCACTGGTCTGGGATTTTCTCCTCTTGAAGGTAGCCTGTCAAATGATCTGCGAGAGCTACATGTAAATTGTGGCCTCCAGCTCTAAGGAAATCGGCAGTGATATTATCGGGTCCTGGAGCTGTGCCTCTTCTCATGCTTTCTATCGCAACTCGAACCTCCGACGGAAGAATTCCAAGTGGTTTTTCTCCATCGAGGGGATTAGGGCTCGGGACGGAGATTGTGGAACGGAAAAGGTTGGTGTAGAACGTTTCCGCTATTAATTCCATAGCATGGCTGGAAGTTTTGACGATCCCATCTTCGTTCATCAGGGCTGACAGCAGAACATTATAATCACACAAGTCCCGACGGCATTTTTCCAGACTGCTTCTTTTCTCTGCTGCTTCCAGTATTTTCTTCGTTGTAGATCTTCCTGCAAAGTTTTCTGCAGCTGGTATTTATTACCAGCCATGTTGAACGTGTTGCAGTAGGATCAAGCTTCAGTTTCCTTCCCTCTTCGAGTAACTCCTTGATAGTGACGGAGATGCGATTCGATCTTCTTGCTTGAGGAACTGAAGCTAACTCGCACAGCTTTTCAGTCCACCGACAAGCAGCTCGTAGTCTTCGGTTAGGTCTTCTTTAATCTGCCAGTCACGTTTGGAGAAGACTTCGTTCAAAATGTTCTCGTCGTATATAGCTAAACTTTTTCCTCGTCGTCGATGAAGAGAGTTCTTTTCCAGCTCGCGGCTGAATCGAATCTTCGCGCGAAGTAGGCGATGATCGGAACCAGTATAGAATGACAGGACTACCGATGTGTCAATAGGCACCATCTTCTGTTTGTCAGAATATGGTCGATCTCTGCATGAGTCATGCCGTTGGGAATCTCCTATGTCCAGCGGCGGCTTTCTTTCTTCTGGAAAAACGAGTTCCCATGAAAGAGATGTGCTGCTGACAGGAGTCCTGCGAGACGGTCCTCATTCTCATTTCTTTCTCCTAATCCAAAATTTCTGACCCTGTATTTGCTCTCGTTGGCCTTTCCTATTCTGGCGTTGAAGTCTCCGACAACAAATTTATGATATTCTTTATAATTGCGGATAACTTCCTCGAACTGATAGTAGAACGCATTTAATTCGTACTCATTAACTGTGTCGGTCGGTGAGTAGCAGTTGATGATAGTGATCTTCTTATGATGCAACAGTTAAAGACGGAGGACGGCTATGCGAGGAGATAGGATCATGCATGAGTCGACGAGATGGACAATGGACGGGTGGACGACAAGGCCTACGCCACCGACAATTCGTGACGGGACCTTTTCTCCACGGATCAAAAGAGTCCCGTTGTTTAGTTGGCGTGTGTCGGTCTTCTTAGTTTTTGTTTCTTTTAATGCGATCACATGAAATTTGATTCGATCTGCGGCTACAAGAAGGGCGTGAAAATCCGCGTTTGTGGGGAGTGTTCTGGCATTATACGTGTATAGTAAGAAACAATCTCCACGGCGTGTCGTGCATGTGTTCGTCAGATCCGGTTCCAATAACGTCCTGCGTAACTCGAGATTTTCTGGCCTCAAACCAGTCGTTTCACCGCCTGACGTCATAGACGGGAGCACCTAGTGTGCGGGGTACTGAGGTTGGCCTATCGCTGGTCGTGCAACTTCGTCCTCCCTGGAGTCCTGACATAACCTTGCAAGGGTGTATCCACGTCCTCACCACGATGTGGATCAGAGGGAGGTGTGTTTTTAGCGACTAATCCTTTGCTCGGTCTTCCTACTAGTTGATTCGGAGAGATGTAAAAACCTCGAACTTGGGTGATCAAACTTATATAAAGTTAGATACAAAAATAGATAATATCAGCCTCTGGATAATTTTCATGGACAGCTTGTAGACAACACACTTAGCAAGCGAACAGACTGGTAATTGAGAAGCTCTGCTGTGAGTAAACGGCGCGTATGGCATAGTGGTTGGAGGCGTTGAATCGGTCCCTGCGCCCGTGGCCCACCAAGCCTTCCGTCCCTCCGGGGTCGGGAAATTGGTACCACACTTGTCTGGGATGATAGTAGCACTGGCTCGACACATCTGTAGGCCACCGCGAGTCATTGTAAAGGCCAGATATGCATTCAGTCACCTCATACTTAATGAAATCGAATGCATGACTCATCCCTCAGGAATTGATCAACGGCGAGAGTTTTATCCTTTATTGTGAATAACAGTTGATAATTGCCACGACCGACTTTCTATTACCCTCGGCATTGATCAAATAGTTCCCCATATTCTTGAGCAAACATGAGGTGTTATTCTATTCTTTATTCAAGAACAAACTGCCGTTTCAGCGGATTTCGCCTTCCTCAGTGTCTGGAAAGGTAAAGTTTACGGCTGAGGAAGAAATCCCCCGCAAGGTCAGCTTGCTCTTGAAAAAGGAGTAAAATTACAGCTGATATTTGTATTCCTTTTAAACAGTGGATGGAAGTGGAGAATGCTGACGTAATGAAAGCTTCCTAGCAATCCATTAAATGGCATTATTAGCCAGAATCATTGGCTCACAGCAATCCAAACTGCGCTTTAAATTAATATCTACCGCATCAACGGATATGAAAAACTCTTTCAACGATATATTATGATAAGCTCCACTTGAAGTCTTACCTTGATAGGTGAATATCCGGACGATTTTCCATCTTCACGAACTATTAGTGGCACCACAAGATTTCCGTTTAACTAGTATGTTAGTGATTGGGAAAGACTGCTCCCACGTCGCCATCATCGCCTGGCGATCAACAGCTCTTGTGGTGGTACGAAGGAACGAATCTCGCCTTGTGACTAGGTTCTTCCAAAATAGCGACTATTCTCGCTTTTACTTAACTCTTCGGTGGAAGTAAGATTCACTAACGGTTTGAACTATGCCATCCGTTTTCGATCTCCGAATCTACTTGATCATCTACATTTCAGCGATATTCACTCCACTACTGATGGGTTTCCTGACATACACAATGGTTACACTTGAAAACGGATTCGTTCGTTTAGTATTGAAAACGTCGAATTTCGTACAACTACTGCTGGCAACCAGTCAACTAATACTCGAATTTTATGAGGTTTATGTTCGAGGAAACTAAGCCTTCCCATCTGCGTTAGCAGTGAGACGATATAAACATTAATTTAAATACCGCAACCATGAAAAGTGTGACGTTAATACGTTAACAGAATGATAGTAGTAATCAATTGTAGCAAATAAAAAGACTAAATAGTGCTGTTTATGACACATTTAAGCACCAATCCGACCCACATTTTTACACATTTCGTTGGTCTCCAACTTAGATAAAGTAGTCGATTAAGGATAAAGTGCAGGACGTCTAGCAGATACATAAAGATGACCCATGCATTCAACTCCATTCGTAACATCGTATGGGAGTTCCAATGCATCCTTGGTTTATACGGTAACTTGTGGTGGCCGAACAGTGTATTAAATTAACACTCTTAAAGCCGACTTTTATTTAACCTCGGCACAAATAATATTTTCTTGGATTAGTAAGCTAACACACGATGCCAGTAACAGGTCTTATTCGGCTAACATGTCAACGTCGTCGTCTTGTTCAAAGCCGGATTGCCTCGGCTCGATTGTTCACAATCGCTCGTGCTTGTGATTGTGGTTTTTCGATTCGACTCGATGGCACAACGATTCCTCACCCCGAAGAGACATGCAGCTTGGCTTGCTTAGGGGCAAGATCGAATCCACAACTCCGCGTTTACTCTACGCCAGCTCTTACCAGTCCGTTATAAGAACGAAATGACATTAAACGTTCCAAATATCAGGATAAGTATTATTCTACTTGTTTAAACCGGTTCACCATCAAACTAATATAATAGCTTATTTCTCAAACCCAGACGGAACTACACACGGATAAGCAGAAAAATTGCCACAAGTGAAAATAGTCAAACGAAATCGGTCGCAATTTCTTTGCTTCGTTTTGAAACGCGTTTATCAAGTTCTTGACATAATCTTCCGTTAGTGAGAGCTTACAATTCACTTACAAATACAAATATACGTCCGATTTGATGCCAACTGGTAACCGACACTTCCATCATACCGAGAATGAATCGATGACTGCAATCTTCCAAACATAAGTTTGCACATTCTTCTACTGAGAAGACCAGTTTGCAACGTAAGTAGACTGGAACAAAGGTGTTTTTCTGTGGAATAGATACGATAAATATCTAGACACCAGTGAACCGGACACTATTTCCACTTCTGGGCAAAAAAGACAAGGAAATTTTTTGATGACTTCTGACTGTCAGATGGCACTACAACTACTCCTCTACCACTTTGTCTTCAGGCATAATGCCCTCCACCATCGGAATGCATTGAGATAACAGCCTTCGGAAATAAATCCGCACGTGAATCTTCAAGACATTAAGCTATAAGCACCCTAAGAAATCCTTAAAAAGCGTAATGATGGAGCAGTTCGGTGCTCTCAATGCTCGCGCATTATAAGTTCTTAAATGTATGGAATGAATGCTTAGATAAGTGAATACACCGTTTTTCTTTTGCATAAAACACTGTTAGTACTACTAGAAAACATGGGTTTAAACGAATTTCATCATAAATCCCTCTGATATGTGACTTCTAAAGGGCGAGGGTCCTCGAGGGATTATGGGTACCTTGTAATACACATGAGATTGATCCCCAGGCTCCAAGCCCACCAAACCTTTTATCTCTCCGAGGTTACCAAGTTAGTACCAGACTTGTCTGGCAGGATAGAAGCACTGGCTCGATACATCAGTAAGCCACAGCGAGTCACTGTAAATGCCACATGTGCATTCGACCACCTCCAAACGATGCTTAATGAAGTCAAATGCACGGCGCATCCCTAAGAGATTGATCAACGACGAGAGTCCCATGCTTTTTATCCTTTTATATGACTTTTAGGTCAAACTTTTTCGAATGCCGTAAACGTTCATATAATGAATAGAGCGCGATGTACCTCGTATTTCAGAAGGGCTCAGGTCAAAGCCTCATGCGACTGGAAATGTGTTCCATCTTCATGTTTCCCACTATTAGTAAAGAAACACTAGAAGTGTCACTACCAAAATCAATAGAAAAGTAGGATTCCCGTAAGTACTCAATTAGCTCCAATCTCTAAGTCGTTTCGATGGCAACCATGCATGTAATGCGTCATTGAAGCAATGTGGAACGTCAAAGCCTAAAAAGCATAACTTCATCGACAAGTAGTAAATCATTGCAGCAAAAACCTTCTATGTCATGCTCCTTTTTACATTAACACACCTTCTCACTTATTATTTATTCGAGTCGGTTGTTAATACGGAACGTTTCTAAGTGAAGAACTACTCTTCAATGAACACGAAGTCAATCGTAGCAAGTTCAAATCCATACTAGCAATACGTAGAACTTTGATCGGGAAATTACCTAATATGCAATGGAGGTCGGAGACAGTAACAACAAGACCTATTTGTAGCATAGAATGTATACATAGTATTATTAAGCACATCAAATCCTCCACGAATCCACGCGAAATAGTCTCCGATTTTGCTTAATACACTTCCCTTACCTTAGACATACTTCTTATTCCGAAGCTAGTAAGAAAACTCTCTTTAGAAAGCTAATATTTATTTATGTTTGTAGTTGTAAACAAAAAATTCCAATACCCAAAAAAGCTATACTCATTCATTCGCACATGGTTCTAAATAATTGCAAGTAGGAGAAAAAAAGTTGAAACGAATGAATTATCACAGTGGCGTATGTCGCTAGAATGAGGTTAGCATAGAAACCAATCAATCGGGTGACAATGGAGTGGAACTAACAGTAGTAGCTGAACGACCATGATGTTGAGTAGAAGGGCACAGTATATACAGGACGTAAAGAGCCTATGTAGACCAGAAGAGGAAAGAGTAATAAAGCCGTGACTACATATATTCAGAAACTTTAAAATACGACTGGATGTGTCGTAAATGCATAGTGATCTCTCACATCCATAAGTATGACAACTTATAAATGGAGTACATACGTGATGAAAACTCCAGCTGAGTTGTCAGCACACGGAATAATATTACGGATTCCAACACGCATAGATGTCTCGTAAACAATGTAATCTGAAAGTACGCATATGAAATGTAATGATCGTCTAACAAATCAACAAAACAAAACCTATTCATGACGGGCAACTCCTGTTCCAAACCCGCCTACAGATTGCTTTTTGACAACAAACCAATGGTTTTTAACCACAGGACCTGATGGGTTGGCGAACATGACTGGATTATAGAACAGACCTTGCTCTATCATTCTATAGAGTTCTGTGGCTCTATGAGCGATATGTATGCTACTATTAACTATGTGATTTTCTTCGTATTTTTGTTGAGCAAACGCGAGGTGTTATTATTCTTTGTTCACGATTAAGCTGACGTTTCGGCGGATTTCGCCTTCCTCAGAGCCGCTTCCTATGAGGTTTCCACTAAGTATGTCACGTAGAGACCAACCGCACAGAAATCACGTGAAAGTATAATGTGCCACTATTAACTATGTGTCACTATGCTCCATCTTCCAAACACATTGTTTTTGTATTTCGAAGGGTTTTCCAGCTCAAGTCGAGTCTATTTCGGTACTTTTTAAACCTACACGTCCCATGCAATAGCTATGATTCATCATAGCGATTACAATGAAACAACGATTAACTGATTTTTCAACTTTTTATTGACTACCTGCTACAATTTTACACGGCAAGATATTATGTGTGATACAGCCACAATGATGCTGAGATATTTGCAAAACTCCGGACCGCAAGTGTCTGCGGTGGGAAACGAACGCGACATTACCCTTTCAACGGACTAACGCATTCACCATCACACCATGCAGGTCCTTCGCTTCGCCTGTCTCTCAGCTAGTTCTATAGATCATTGCCATCGACTGGACCCTCAGCTTAACTTGGTTCAATTCCGACTTGGGTTCCCCAGATCAATATCGACAAAACTAGCCGAGCGACAGGTGAAACGAAAGACCAGCATGGTGTGATGGTGAACGCGTTAACCCGCGGAAACGGTAATAGCGGGTTCGTTCTCCACCGCAAACACCTGCGGTCCGGAGTTTCGAAAATATCTCAACGTCGTTGTGATTAATCGAATGTCAATGAACCTGTCTAAAAGAAAGTTTACTTGTAAATCATCAAAGGCAGAGAACGACTTTTCTAATCCTACCTTTCCTGTAGTGGTGATTTGCTATCGAATAAATAAACATAATGTGGAAACAATTCCTGTAACATACTGAACTAAAAATGGACACTATGCCCAAACTGTCCCTTACGTATTAACAGCTTCCAAACCTTGTTTAATAAACTTAAGAACAAGTCTACGAACGCTCAAAGCGAATTTGGGAATTATACCGGCATAGTTTCTATTCAATTCATGTCAGTACTTCTTATGCCAGCAGAAATACCAGAAGAAAATAGAAAATGCGGACCACTGGGGATGAACATTGCAAATAATTAAAATGGAAATGTAATAGAAGCAATTACTATTTCAAATAAAACAAAACCTCGATATAACTAAACCAAAATTGTAAAGAATAACTTGTAAAAACATCTATAGAATTCTTCAAGCTCACAAATGCATGCTAAAACCTATATTTACGCAACCCTTCATGACGTACATTTATCTCTCTTATACAGATTTATGTTTAGGTACTGATAGCCGTTTTTCTCGAAATAGTACTCAAAACAAAAAAAAACAGAGTGGCACATTATTCTATGGGTAAATTTATCGCCATGATATGAAGAAAAGAAGACCTAGTTATGTCATCAAAAGCTCTTTCCCATTATAACAAAAAAGCACAGCAAACTGGAAGCGCATTCCCCAAAGTTTCATCATAGTGCAGATCTCTACATTCAAAAAACTCTGCGAAAATAAATCTCATATCACAGTTGAAAATACACGACTGCATGTAGGCTCTAAAGCCCAATATAACAACGATTCCAAAATCTCATCAACATCAATATTTTGTCGTATCAATAGGCATACATGATTGTCATAAAAAATCCTTTGTACGAGCATAAATGATTGGTACAAAAAAATTTCATACAGACGATAAATATTGGTTCACTAATATCGTCCTCAAGACATTTAAATACTGCAAATATTAAACTTAGCAATGTGCAGATCTACGTCCAACGAACCTAAATTGAAAAGGAACCAAAACTAGTAATTTATGTGTATTAAAATAACATTATTCCTAACTTATCCAATGTGGATCGACTGTAACACCAAATGTAGCAGGCAGATAAAATCTCAAACAAAAACTGCGCAAGCGAAGGCAAAAAGCACATACCCGTTGTCTGACTACTTGCTGAACGCCTCAAACACAGCCCACATCAATTCGTTCCCTTTTTTCTGCGCTTGTACATCATATTCCAACTCCAGTAAAGATCGAACCCTCTTCATTGCAACCTTAACCACAAGAAGAAATATGTAAGAAACAACGTAAAAACACAACACATCTTTCAGCTGCGATTCCTAATCGCCAATGAACTACAGTTCTGAATGCTCTTACAATAAACCAACATGTCTTGCTGACATAACATCACAAATGGCTGATAAGCATCCCTTCAACCTTTATCAAGTCAACTTCCGCACTTTTTTTTGAGGTGATGGGACCACATTTATGGTAATTACGCTTAACTTATTTTATTTCCTTACGCATAAGAGATTTCTGCAAAATTAACTCACCTAAGTGGTGCTACTATTTTACTATACAATATGCGGACGACTGCTCCTATACAGAATGGTCAACAAAGCACACAAAAGGGATAAAGGGATAGATGGATAAACAGGAGAAACTTCCTTATCTACAAACACATAGAATTACCTCGTAGTCTTGGTCACTTAGTGGAGCAAATGCATTTTCAAGAACGTCAGACGCATGAGCAAGAATGATAAGTGAAAGCATCTTTTTGTCCATTCTGTGAACGTCGTTCGTCCACTTACCTAATACGGCATCCTGGACTTCCTAAACAATGGAAAACGCTAAGTTAAGAGAATAATTATAAAAAAGTTTTTCTATTGGCTTTCTCTCCCAACGGTTTACCGCTTCACGTTGGAGAGGTGTTCATAGGTGTCGGGCTGCGATGTACAGCAGAGGGATTCTTCCCCTGGCAAGGTCTCCCACGCTGAGGAGTTCGGCGCTTCTATCAAAAAGCCAAGCTAATAGTAAACCAATACCAGGATCCACCACACCATCCTGATATCAAACTAGTCGCATGGTGGCAATTCTCCCTCTAATCCACAAAGGGGTAACGACTGCTCGTGGTGGTGACGACCTGGTGAAGACTTTGCCCAGACTAACCTCGAGACTCCATGAAACAACAATGGCTAAACCAGCAAAACTCGCGAAAAAAGTGAAGACTATGCCAGGGCCTGCACAGCCAATGAGGAGAGGCTACTCAAGTATCCAAGTAATAGTGTTGGCTTTCTGAACACCCTGAATGCAATAAAACCAAAAAACTGAGTTTTCACCTTTATCAGTTTCGTTTTCTGATTACCGTCGGAAAGTGGATGAGTCGTAATTTCAAAGAGAAGAAAATTTTGTTTGTCAGTTGTTAGAACTCCCTTCTCCACTAAATTCTTAGCTAGCCTCTCTCGAACATTGCGAAGTTGGTACCGTAGCTTCAAGGGATTCCAGGTCTAAAGAACCAGTTTACAGAACAGAATAGTCAAAATATTTCAAAGATATCTCACCTCCCCACTAAGATATTCTATCCAACTAGTCACCGTCTCCGGTGGATTAGTTTCTTTCATATGTCTCAAGGCTTCATCAAGAATTACGTCACCAGTTTGTTCACTATTTTTTACGGATACCTACAACGCAGAGTAATTGTAACAACTTAAACATTTATACATATAAATAATTACTAAAAACTACTCACTTTTCTTGACAATAACGACTTTTTGCGCATGCCACTGCCCTCCAACTGAATTCTACCGCGAAGTGCTAACTCGATGAGTATACAACCACGTAAACCAGAAGAAATACAGTCATTCCAAAAGGAGGTATATCCCTTAAAAAACCGTTACGAAGAACTAGTGAGTAAACGAAAGGAAAGCAGTTCTCTGGTTCCTCTTCAACTTTCTAAGCTTAGGAGGACGTTAGGGTGTGATCCCGTGAAGTTTTACACCAGTAGCTTTACATCTTGGCACAAATCCTCGCTTTTTAAGACAGTGATAAACGAGTCTGCCAACCGGAGTCCTCGGTTTTGGCATTATTCAAACTTGTATTGTAGGACAACCGGCAGCTTCGTGTAGCACGCTAAGCCATATTACCTTTTGATACTAGGATTAAACCATATGCATTTGGAGCTTAATCGTAGTACAAAGAATCGAACGCAACTATGAAACAGAACACTTAGTGGTTAAGGAAGCGAAAAAGTGAAAGCAAATAATTCGTAATAAAATATAAACACACCTCTCTGTCTTTTAATCCTAATAAAAGAATCTGTTCCATTAGTGTCAACCGGGTTCCTTTGTCGTTATCCTCCTAAAACATAAAGTCAAAACAACAGCAGAGAAGAATTCATTTCGAAAAGACGGCGACTGCTAGAAGAACGGATACAATGGTTATCACCGGAACAACACCTTTGTAAGAAGAAAATAATGCTACCTGGTCCGATGATGCCGGCGAATCTGCATTGTCATCACTTCGATCAGCCACTGGCTAAAATCGAATATTAAAAAAATATCCAGTACACCAAAACCAGATAACCGAACTAATAAACTCCAGACTTTATATTACAGATATATCCCGTAAGTTGCTTCCTTCTTGCTTGGTAATTGGATACTTGAATGGCCCATCTTCACTGGTTGTGCGGGCCTCAGAACAATTTCCGTTCATTCAGGATTGCTGGTTTAGCCATTGTGCTTCCCTGGAGCCCCGAAGTCAGTTTAGCCAAAGTCTGCCCCAGATCGTCACCGACACAGGCACTCGCACCCTTTGTGGATCAGAGGGAGATTTGCCACCATGAGACTAGTTCGATACAAGGACAGTGGTGGATCCTGGAGTTGGTTTACTCTTAGCTGTTTTCCTGATAGAAACGCCGGACTCCCTCACATCTTGGGAGACCTTGTCGGGTGGATAGATCCCTGCACTATACATCGCAGCTCGACACCCAGAAACACCTGACCGCCACGATGAGACCGTAAACCGTTGGAAGATGCTTCCTTTTACTTTACTTAGATAAAACTCCATTGTTCTACAAATGAAAAATCGATATTCTGGAAAGATTCCAGGGAAAACTTCCGTTTCGCGATCACTATCCACAACAATCCGCATATACATCGACACAGATCTTTATCAACACCGGAATTGTGTAGAAAATCAATTTCTTTGAACTCTACGGACTTAGAGAAGTATAGATACTCGTTTACGCAAGGTGACCTAGTTACTCTAACTCAAGGAAAAAAGAACACCCAGATTGCTACTGTTAAGAAATACTATTAGGAAAAACGAAACTCCCCTCCTCTTGTACTCTCCTTCTTCGTTGTACAACACCATCAGACATGATGATGAGTCGTGCTTTCCTTGTAAAAAGAAGAAAGGAAGAAAGAAAAACGAAATGAAGGGCAAGGGCTGATCAGGCGACAGCGAACCCCTGAAACTATTCAGAGGAATCAATATTTCTTCAGTACACGAAATCAGCAGTGGCGTTGCTGATCGATTTATCGGAGACATTTACTTTCAGGAAATCCATAAAAATGACATAGATATTCAAGAGTAACACTCTATGGAATCTTCCTCAATATGCTGAAGAAAATTTGGACATCAAAAAGGAAAAAAGAGTAAAAAAAGAAGAAAAAACAAAAAGAACGAGGAATAAACAACATCAAAGAAAAAATTCAACAGTAATGAGTGAAGCAGTAACCTGTCATGTGGTATCTGGGATCATGATGGGGTTTTCTCCCCTTTTCATTAAGTAAAAGGTCACATTCAATAGCAGAACCAAACGCTTTCACCACAGTGGAAGCATAAAAGGGATAAAATGGTGTCCTAAAGGTGCTCTCAATAAAAAAGTTATCACAGTCATCTTCTTCAGTCAAAACAGTTCTTTGGATAAAGGAAAGAAAAGTATGAACGACAAATAGGTAAAAGAAAAAGCGCAAAGAAAAGAAAACGCAGCCTTATGTTCTTTTTTATCGAAAACACTTAAGTCTACCAGTTTCTCAGAGTCAATAAAGCTAAAGATCGACAAAAACTCGGACGAAAACCTGTTCAGCACCGTTCAGTATCAACCACAGGCTAGAAAAAAACATTTCAACCACGTCCATCGGTGGGAGCGCAACGCAATAGCGTCTACAATCCCACGGACGAATCCATAGTGGTCGTGTTGCGGAAGACCGCGCCGCAGCAACAGGCACGTGGAATTCTCCGCGCCAGGACCCCCACCGGCTCCTCCAGGAAGAGGCTTCTCTAATGGATTAGCTTGTGCTTCATCGTTAGCTTAGAGTTTTATACTCCAGGTAACGTGGTTTGTAGGAGATCAGCAGTGACAACTTAACTTCACATGTGTGATTTTCTTGCTGTCTAGAAGGCGTTATGCTTCGCAAAGGATGATCTAGTTGTTTAGAACCGGAGGTTCCTACGTTTTCGCATGATTTGCGAACTTATTTCCCACTGACGTCATTCACAAAGGTATGTATGACCATACAGTTAGTTAAGATCAGTAAGCATTACCTATCTTCCCAACGGTTTACCGCCTTATCGTGGCTAGGGAGTGTTCCTGGGTGTCGGGCTGCGTTGTACAACAGTGAGATTCATCCCCAGCCGAGCCTTTCAAGCTGAGAAGGCGTCCGGCTTTTCCATTAGGAAGCGCAGCTTAGAGTAAACCAATACCAGGATTCACCACTGTCCTGGTATCAAATTAGTCGCATGGTGGCAAATCTCACTCTAGTCCGCAAAGGTGGCGACTACTTGGAATTGTGACGACCTGAGGAACGCTTCGGCTAGGCCTACCTCGGAACTTCAAGGAACCGCGATGGCTGAATCAGCAGATCTGCGGTTAGTGGGAATTATGCTACTCCGCGCACAACGGGTGAAGATGGGCCATCCAAGTATCCAGTAACTAAGCAAGCATTACCTATAATAGCTCGTTTCGTATGTTGAGTTAGTAGGAAGGTAATGGACTAGGTGAAATTGTCAAACGATGCCAGAGATGCCAAATGACCACTTCGAGTCTGCTCAGGAATAAAACACTAATTTATTGGACAATGCCGAGGTCGATAGACAGTCGGTCCTAGGAGATGCCAAAGATCTTTTTGTTATTGATACGACATTGATTGATATTCTTCTGTCTTTTTCCATTTTAATGTTTTTACTGATGCCAAAGATCGATACACCAGTATTCTTGTTGAGTTTTTCCTGATAGACGTACTTTACTTGCTTTATATTTTATCCTTTACCATCCACCCGCAATACACAGCAGAGCTTTCTCCGAAGGACAAGCTCACCCAAGCTGAAGAGTCCAAAATTTCCATTCGGTTATCCATGCTAACTATAAACCTGCCAGGAATCCTCGCCGTGCTTGGAAAAACCTAGCTACAAGGTGACCAACTGTCCTCCAATCCACAACCTTTACCCTTCTTGTGCGATCACGACAAGGGAACACCTGAGCATGGTTATCTCGGAACTATACGTGAAGATCAACATGACCAGAGAAAAACCAGCTTTATAGCCACCGCATTGGACTTTCTCACGAACGTTATCAGGCCATGAAACAACCAGCGAGAGATGATCTAATCTTGCGTTGCGATGGACGTCATTATTACCAGGTTAAATCAACACGTACCCAATAGGACTTTTAACCCCGGAACGGCTTCACTTGTTGTTTTAACAGGATTCAATAGAAAAAATGTCTAGCATATGCCAATCTAACGAAGGGATCCAATTGCTGAGAAGATCCGATCGCAAAGTGTCAGCGTAGAGGCTATGCTAGAACCTGTTTTGCTGTTCACAGCATGCCCCTCCGTGGAAATTCACTTCTCGGTATGAAAGAGAATCTCCAGTGGGCACTGAGATCGTATAATGATGCACCTGAATTGAGATATACCATGTTCCTTTTATAGACTAAGAAGAAAGATTGGAGCTTCCTAGAACCACCCTTCGGTACTGTGTTTGATTGTGATTTCCTCTGTGCAAAAACTATCACTGAATGAATGAGGAAAAGGTGAAAAGTATGAGGACAGAGCCTTAGACAAAATCATTTCTCTATCCAATTAACATATCCAGAGTGTTCCAATCTAGAGGAAAGAAGCTTCAGATTCGGTCCCACTGAATTTTACCTTCTAATCCTGGTCATGAACATGACTGTTGAAGAATTCTGGTTTAGCAATGGCGCATTTTCTCTCCACATGGTTACCATGGAGTGGACATAGATCATTTTGCAAGCTTATTCTCTTTTTATAAAGAGTTTCTCACCTTCTCCTACTGTAATTTTAATTCACTTCCCATTATTTGTTTCTCTATTGGTTTAGTATTTATTGCAAGATGTCCCAACATGGTTTCCCAATTTGGAAAGAAATTCATCACTTCCATTCAAAACCCAGATTACAATAAAACGGTGACAGTGCCAGGAATCATCACGTCCATGGCAGGAACTTCTGGTTGCATAAAGGCAAGTCGCTCTGACCATAAAAGTTAAGCAATTACCTTTGGCGACGAATTCGGACAGTGATAACGTGACTGTCGAGGTATTCCAATGAAAGAAAATCTTTCCCAACCACTAAACTACTAGTCAACTAGAAACTGTGCTTGGCCCTTACAATTCTTCTTGATAACGGACCAGTTTATAGCAACCTCTTGTTAACTTATCTGCCAACTGCCACTTAAACAAATATTAAATGGCAAGTTAGATGGGGAAGTCTGTTAAATCTTTGAGGAAATACTCATATGAATTCCGTACTCTAAAACTAAAGATAGCTGATGCGGGAAAAAGCGAGGGTTCAATGTTGTCTGATATTTTAAGCAGTATTTGCTATTCTTTTCCTCCCAATGGTTTACCGCCTCATCTTGGCTGGGAGGTATTCCTGAGTGTCGGACTGCGATGTACAGCGGGGGATTCTTCCCACCGGCAGTCTCCCAAGCTTAGGAGTCCGGCGTTTCCATCAGGAAGCCTAGCTAAGGGTAAACCAGTTCCACCACTGTCCTGATAAAGTCGCATGGTGGTAAATCTCCCTCAATTCACAAGCGCTGCGACTGCCTGTGCTGGTGAAGACTTGGGGCAGACATTGGCCAGGCTGACCTCGGGCCTCGGGACTCCAGGGAACTACAATGGCTAAACCAGCAAAACTTCGAAAAACGGAAATTATGCTGGGGTCCGCATGACTAGTGAAGACGGGCCGTCCGTGTATGCAAGTATGAATAGTAAATGAATACAAAGAACGATCGAAAAGTGTAGAGAGGTTAAACAAGGATTGAAGATTAACGTTAATAAGGAATGACCAACCACTCCTCCAGTACAATAGAATGAAGGACAGAGCGTTGCGTTGATTAATCTCAAGATGCGCCACGATTTCGTCTCCATTCGTAGCATCGCTGTGATAGTCAACTGCATATTTGGCCTAAACAATGACTTGCGGTGGCCTACCGTTATTTTAGGTCAATATTTTTATTCCTTTATACGAATTTGCTACCAATTTACCTAGCCGGGTGGATGTGGAGTGCACTTTTTTCACGGGCACAAGCACCAACGACCACGTGTATTGCAAGATACCTATAACCACTGTGCTGCACGCGCCCTTCAGTAGAACATGATAACTGTTATAGTTATATATTATGCCAAGCTATTGAAGAAGGAGAAAAGAAAGGAAGAAGGCGTCTCAGAAGAAGCAGAAATCTTTCACATATAGGAGCCTGTAACACCACAAGGTTAAACTTCCCCTTAAAGTATTAACTAATATCGCAGTTAACCTAAGAGGGTTTTTGCCAGTTCATTTTATGAAATGAATCAATCGTGGAATTCCAAAGTCCATGCGAGAAACAGAGAGAATACAAAATATCCTCTATTATCCTCTATGAATAGAACCAGTCTATGACGAGAATGGAACATATTATGAAATCAATGCCCGTCATGCCTTTATTTATCCTCTATAGGCCCACTAATTTCATAGTACGTGGTGGTTAACAAGACCACACAAAGCAGTCTAAAGCCACCAAAAATTTGTAAGAGATAGGACACGTATGGTTTGAGACGTTCCGCAATACAGAAAGGGTCGCTGGTCCAATCCCAACCTCAGGAAAGCTAAGCCCTCTATCCCGCCAGTGTCTGCAAATTAGATCTAGCTCTATTTGGAAGGATAAGAACACTGAATTTTTACTTTGGTATGCGTCCGCAGGTCACTATCTAAGCCTAATATGTATTCAGCTACTTGCACGACCTTTAGTGGAACCCATCCAAGATTCGATGAAGGCCAAACGCTTTAATCGCTATGAAGAGATACGAAATGTTCCCTATAAGGTAGAGTAGACTTCACAGTTTCGTCTCGCCTTTTTTGACTCATGAATGGGCTTCTGTCACTTCTAATTCATGTAGAATATAAAATTGTCCTATGAGGTGAGAAAAAACATGGTCGAGAAGACAAAACGAGTTTACGTTTCTGCTCATTCTATCACGAAAGCATACGACAATATTTATGCTTTGTCGTTATTTCCGCTATAAAGTCATACGAGATGGAACAAAAAATAAAAACTGGATAAATTCGAGAGGGAACTGCATCCTTGCATATATATATGTATATATATATATATATATGTATATATATATGTATATATATATACACATACATATATGGGCATATATACATATATATGTATATATACATGTACAAAACTCCACGGATCTCACTCATATGAGGGACCTCGAGCCGGTTAGTCGCGAGGCTACATGACGCGCCCCCAGGTGGGAGATAGCAGGTTAATCGCTGACCAAAAGCGACAATTGCTTCCCTGAGACGCAGGTGGAACCAGCTACTTTCTGTATTTGCGAGGACGTATTCTCGCATGCGTGCGTGTGTACTTTCTTGGTTATGTGAGTTGCATTCTAGGAGTCAATTCCCCCAAAATCTTGCAATCAAGTGACATGAGTGTATGGGAGGCGATTAGGAGTCGCCTCCAACTAATAAGCTCCTTGTCCGCTCTGGGACAGACTGGCAAACTACCCGTGAGCATACCCATATCCACGACCAGAGCTCAGCAAGCTATACGTGAGTATCAAAATGCTAAACATAGTAGAAAAAAAAGGGCCTTATTCCCCTGACCTCGAAATAGCCTCCAATTTCGCAGCGTTGGATAGAACGAGTACGGAGAGGCTGCTAAAATCTCAGGACCAATGGAAGCTGCCTGGATCACGAAGAGCTATGGTGACGATCTGTACCTATAATGCACGTACACTTGCATCCGAGTCTTCGATAGAAGACTTGCTCATGCAAGCAAGAAGGATTAGGTTCGAATTTATCGGCCTGGCCGAGACGAGACGATGCCACCCATTCAACGCCGTCTAGAGGAGTGTGACGACAGAGTTCTGGTCAACACGAATTTGTCTGTGAACATTGATTCATTCGAACAGCTTACAACCCGAATAGGACGTTTACGATTAAAAAGATGTGGATGAATACCGGCTTTGACAATCTTCGTCGTTTACATGTCGACATCAAACTATGACGAAGAAGGAATCGAAGCGTTCTGTATGGACTTGGGGAAGTTCTACAGAGAAGACCATACATTCTTCAAGGTAATCATTGGAGATTTCAACGCCAAGATTGGACCAAGAAGAACGTTTGAAAAACGTCACACTAGGACCCTCGGATTAGAATGGAACGAACACAGTGGGCGGCTATCTGAGTTTATCAAGGCGAACAAGACCATCCATGGCAACTCGCAATTCCAAAAGCCCCACCCTCAACGCTGGACGTGGGAGTCTCCCAATGGAGAGTACCATAACGAAATGGACCACATCATAGTAAATAGAAGATTTTGCCTTACCGATGTCCAAAAAACGAAGTCCCAAAGCCACCGTGAACTGGGACTTATTCAATTCATTAGTCGGCTGTTGGGAAGATGAGGTTGTCGATAACATCAACGAAGAATACGATCGGCGCATTCAACATCTTCACAATAGCGCTATGAAAGCTGAGAGTTCGAAAGTCACCAAGGAACGTCTGTCTCCAGAAACTCTCGAGCTGATACGCCAGTGTGGAATCGCACCAGCTACAGGCAACCGCGGACTAACGTCCGAACTTGCAAAACAATGCAAACAGGCGATAAAAGAAGTTCTTAAAGAAACAAGAGCAGTAGTAATGGTCGAAGCTGCAGAGGCTACGAAAAGCATTTGCAAAGCGCACCGAAAATTCGGTAATTGCAAGACCAAGATTGATTGTACTCCGACTGCCAGACGGAACAATTACAACGTCCAGAAAGGCAATGGAGAAAATCATTCACGAATAGTAGTCAGATCTCTTAGATAGCCACGTCCACCTTCTGTCATATGAAATAAAGGAGGATAGATATGCTGTACCACCGGTTCTCCCTTCCGAAATCCGACATGCCATTTCGTTGGTGAAAAACCGAACAGCACCACCAGGTCCGGACAGGATAAGAGCAGAGCACCTGAAGAACCTTCCTCCAGTCCTCGTAAGCACACTGGCTCGGCTCTTCACACGTTACCTGTCTGAATACAAGGTCTCTACCCAGTGGAAGGCCAGCAAGACCGTGTTATTGTTCAAGAAAGGTGACTTACACGATATCGGCAACTATCGCCCAACCTGCTTGCTGTCTGTCATCTACAAACTTTCCACTCGAGTCATCCTAAATAGGATTGACAGAACACTGGACGAATGGCAGCCATGTGAGCAAGCAGGGTTTCGAACAGGATTTAGTACGATGGACCACATCCACACGATAACAAGGCCCAATGAAGTACCGCGAGAGCACAAAAGACCGCTCTGTCTCACTTTCATCGATTTACAGAAGGCCTTTGATTCAGTTGAGATAGCAGTCTGGGAAGCCCTTGATAGTTAAGAAGTCCCTACTCAGTACCTAAAGATCCTTCGTGAGCTGTGCAAAAATTTCACAACCAAGATATCACCATTCTACAACGGTATTAACGACGATAAAAGAGGAGTTAGGTAAGGCGGTACCATCTCGCCAAAATTATTTACCGCCACCCTTCAGAACGTCATGCGAACATTGGAATGGGATAATATGGGAGTGAAAATCGATGGTTAGCAGTTACACCATCTTCGCTTTGCTGATGACATCGTCCTTACAACACCAAACATTAGCCAAACAGAAAGAATGCTCGCCGATTTCGATAAAACCTGTGGAAAGATTGGCCTTCGATTAAATTTCACAAAAACGATGCTCATGAAGAACGGATTGGTTTCCTCCCATTCACGCTCAATGGAACGAATATCTCCGAATGCTCTAGTTATATCTATTTAGGTCGGGAAATTAATATGAACGACCTAGCACCAGAGCTGAGCAGAAGAAAACGAGCGGCTTGGGGAGCATTCAAGAGCATCGGGGATGTAGTGAAGAGAACAAGGAACATCCGACTCCATGCCCTTCCCTCCCACGTAACGGTACTTTTTGCCTTTACGCATGCGTCAGTAACCTGGCCGTTGAGTAAGCAGGATTAGAGAGATCACTCAGTAACTCCCACGACCGACTTTCTATTAACCTCGGCATTGATCAAGTAATTCTTCGTATTTTGTTGAGCAAACGCGAGGTGTTATTATTCTTTGCACATTATACTTCCATGTGATTTCTGTGCGGTTGGTCTCTACGTAACATATTTAGTGGAGACCTCATAGAAAGCGGCTCTGAGGAAGGCGAAATCCGCCGAAACGTCAGCTTAATCGTGAACAAAGAATAGTAACACCTCGC
>UYYA01000608.1:0-43567 GCA_900624975.1 Angiostrongylus costaricensis | reverse complement strand
TCAACTTGACCTTTCCAGGCTCTGAGGAAGGCGAAATCCGCCGAAACGTCAGCTCATTTGTGAATAAAGAATAATAACACGTCGCGTTTGCTCAACAAAAATACGAAGAATTAGAAGATTATTTCTGACAACATGAAATTGTTGAGAAGTTAGCGGAGTTCATCTTCTCGTTATCATGAATATGGCCGCGAATGCGTTTGTAGCCCAATGGTTAGAGGAGTTTCGCAATACACATGGGTTAGATCGTGATCCGCAGGCTCGCCAAGTCTTTAATCCCTCCGCGTTCGGCAGATTGCTAGCAGACATCTCTGGGAGGATAACAGCACTTACTATACATCGATAGGCTGCTGCGAGTCATTGCATAGCCCAGATACGCATTCTTTCACCTCCGACGATGTTCGATGAAGTGAAATACATGGCGCATCCCTCAGAGAATGATCAACGCCGAGAGCTTTTTTTAACCCTATGGCGGTGAAAATCGATTCCTTTAGGTAGCTAAAAATATCAGTCCACATCACATCAAAAGCTTTCCAACGAATAGCCATCTATTGAATTAATTGAACAACGGCAGCTATGCGATCAGTTAGAATTTCCAGCGTTCGTTACAAAAGAGGATAGCTACACAGTAAAAAAAAAGACTCACCAAGGAATCGCAAGAGTATAAAAAGCAGTAGAGGACCACTTCTATTTTTAACGAAGACCTTTACCGCAGCAGCGAGTGCCCGAGAAACATTGCAGTTGGTTTTCTCGTTGACGAGTGATTGCTGATGGCAGTGGTAGATAGGAAACTAGCGGTGAGAAAGGCGAAACGAAGGACCGCATGGTGTGGTGTTGAATGGTTTAGCGCACGGAAAGGGTAACAACGTTCTCGATCTCCACCGCAGAGACATGTCGTTTTGTAAAGATCTCAGCATCATCAGCATCAGCATTTTGATGGTAGTTAGATCAATGGAATGCAGTCAGCCGTCAGAACTTAACTATCACTAATTCGAGAAGAACACTCGGCTTCGTGCGAATTTGCGTGGGGCATTTTGTCGCTATAATAGAGCAAGCTTAAAACTTGTGTAATTAAACTGCTCATAACATTAATAATACAATAATAACGATATCAAGAAATGTAAACAGTATAAGCACACCAAGACGACAACGGAATCAACGAGCAAAGAACGAGCAACGAGCGAGAAGTTACAGCGAAAATGAGAGAGTCACTTTTGCAGTAGACTGGCATTGTAATATGAGCAAGAAATTTCATAGAATATAACTTCACCAATAAAAGTAAGGAGCAAACGATAGCACAGGAAAAACACGGGAAAAAATGAGACCAAATAGATGGCAGCACGGGAAACGTCTATAATAGATTGGAGAAGTTATATGAAGAACAACTGTAGCAAGTAATAAGGAATAACTAAGACATCGGTGATTACAGCGGAAAGTCACAATCTATAGATTAGGTTAAGGTTGCTTATATTAATGCAGAGTTCGGCGTTCGAATTCTACTGCGTGAAATAAGAAGGCAAGAAAAAGGTAGACATTGCAAGAGCGCTCCTTGAGCGAAATGCAGGATAATGACACTCCTTTTATCACTTCTGCCAAAGTGGTCCAAACTAAACCGTGCAGCGCACCCCAAGGCAGTGCAACCCCAGGCAACCGATAGCATTGTAGCGATGTGCGGAGTTTTGATGGAAGAAACGAGAGTTAACGCCCAAAAGGAAATTTTAAAAAGTTGCTCATTTAGTACAATATGATAGAGCTGCTTCATGCGGAAAAGTACATCAGATTAGACAGCACATAAGAAGCTCCGTTAACAAAAAACTTTGTCAGACGAGCGGTACAACATCTTGTATAGAAAGCACCGCAATAAGCAACATTTGTTATTTGTTGGACAATGTTGTCTATATTTTTGATTCACAGCGAAATCTATGTTTTTAAAATTTCCGACGCAAGAATGGCAGCTGCAAATATGAGCAACCCGTTAGAGAACATTATGATTTCATCAAAGTTGGAATCCACGCTCGATCATTTCACTTCGGGGTCGAAATTTGATCTTTGAAGTTACAATATAGAAGAAATATATATCATGGACTCTGCATAATCATAAGTAAAACAAACGAACTGCTATCTGGAAGGAAAAATTTTTAGACTGCAAAAGTTTATAAAGGATAAAGGATAAAGCCATCGGCGTTGATCAATTCCTGAGGGATGCGCCATGCATTCGACTTCACTAAGCATCGTTTGGAGGTGATTGAATGCATATCTAGCCTTTACAATGACCAGCAGTGGCCTATCGATTCATCGAATCAGTGCTGCTATCCTCCCAGACAAGTCTGCTACCAATTTACCGACCCTGGAGGGATGGAAGGCTTGGCGGGCGATGCGCGCGGGGATCGATTCCACGTGTGTGCTGCGGGGTACCTTCGACCACTGCGCCACACGTGCCCCTCGCAAAAGTTTATACTTCAGTTAATAAAATTTTCTATGAATTGAGAGGTGCTGATTTTAAACCCAAAGGCGGCCAGTATTTTCGCATTATCTGACTCCTACAGAAGTCGTATCACCGTTAGATATTAAAGAGCACGTAAGAATACCGACGATGCAACGAAGAACACTAAGAACGCCCAACGTTGTACGCACTTCTTTGGCTCCACAGTTTTCTCTGAATTAGCCCCGTATCGATGTCATGCTGGCTGGTAAAATTAGGTGACGAGTACAACGCAAGTGGTGAGTGAATCTGGAGCTCCTATATGCTTCCACGATCAAGTAAGAGAAACACTTCCACGTACGCCGAAAATTGTAGCTTCGCGAGCGCAGTCGCTAAACGCAACCCATTGGAAACTGTCATCCAGGCAGATGCGAAATGTGAAGTAGGAGGGCCGCCGACCCTAAAGTTAAACTTGCTCAAGATATTCATAGGCAAAAAATATGCTGCTATCCAAGTTCCTTAAGTGAGCAGAACCAGTCGATCTCTGACACATAACTGGGTGGAGTAAAGATTAGCGAACGCCTGTTCAAACTTCTTAACTACCCATTTTCACGTTTTTAATATTTCTTAGGGAACTGAACAGGTAAAATGAGCAACATTTTTCAAAGAACTGATGGATGACAGTTACTATCCGTGAACTTGTGTGCGATTTAAACACGCCAAATGCTGGTTTTTTCAACACTAAGCAATAAATTTTCGATAGTTGGAGGACTTGTAGGGTTGGGAACATTAGAAAATCGTGTTAGAGGTTCTGGTACATCTAGAGGAAGAATGTTGCTTCTATTTGCTATTTTTGTAAGAGTGATCATTCTGGAGGCGGCAATCGATCTACACCTTTACTGTTAAAAGGGCACTGCTGAGTGAAGTTCCCTATTCGAGTGAGATTACCTTCACTTCATTCGACTGGATGCGACAACGACCATCTGTGGACCATCGACTCGGATCAACGTGGCTCTAAGGAAGGCGAAGGCACCGAAACTTTAGCAGAATAAAAGTTTATGAGAACCTCGTGTTAGCCCGACCATGTAGAAAATTTTTGCCTTGAGTTATTGAATGAACACTCAGAGTACATTATGTTAGCTCTAGAGAAACCGAATCGGGCGTGTGGCGCAGTGGCTGAAGGCGCCACTGCGACACACACGTGGAATCGATCTCTGCGCCCAAGCTTTCCATTCCTCCGGGGTAGGCAAATTGGTATCAGACTTGTCTGGGAGGAAAGCAGGACTAGCTCGATACATCGGTAGGCCACCGTGAGTAATTGTAAAGGCCAGATATGCATTCAATCACCTCCAACGATATTTAATGAAGTCGCGTGCATGGCGCATTCCTCAGGGATTGGTCAACGCCGAGAGCTTTATCCTTTATTTTTATCCTAGAGAAACCGAAAGAAAATTAATTGTCCCGTAAGCCCTCACAGACAAAAAGAGGGTTTGTGAAAAATATATTCCCAACAGCAGCAGGAATGTGCACAGGAATTTTGCAGGCAGAATAACCCACGGAATTAGCACTGCCAATGGCCATTTCAAATGGTAACGAAACTGTAGCCCCTCGGCATGGGTGCAGAGAAGAAACGCGCCTTTAAATCAATCCAAAGATATTTATAAATTATTAATGTCGACGTTAAGTGAAACTCTATTTAGTAAAGTATTAAAGCAGGTACACCACTAGGACGCACCAAGGACACGGACGTAATGGAGAAAATTTTGTAGTAGAAGTTACCATTCTAACAAAAGAGTTTAAAAGTTCAGCGCTAAAACCCTCGAAGCGTTTGGGACAAATCACAATGCTTAACATATTATTTATTTCCTGTTCTTTTTTTTAATGGTAGGGTATTATATTAAATACAACGACAGGAATGCTATGATATGAGTAAAACCCGAACCTCAGTTGGCCCTCGAACCTGTTATCACCCTTAGCAGCGGCTCACGTTCTATCTACCACAGCAACCAATGCCTTTGCTTTGTCTTTCACTCAGCCAGTTATTTACTCTAATTGTGCTATCATCAATCACCTGCCAACGGAAGTGATCTGAGGGGTATAAATCACCATTAGACCTAATTAAGCTGGAGCTTTACCATTTTTGATTCACTCAGTGTTTTCCACTCATTTTGGTGGTCGAAAATCCAATATTATGGCCTAGAGCATGTCATCTGACAACGACTTCAACTCGTGGCTCGATCGACCCACCGCGAGTGACACTGAAGAAAATGGGGATGTGGGGTGTCGATGCACGATGCCCAGAGATTTTTGGGGTTTGTTTACGACTGATATTTGGACTAAAGTTGAGCTACGATCAAGGGAAACTGGTCATGGGCTCAAGAAACCCTGGCAGTTCACCGCATGGCTATTCTTCGGCCTGGTCTTCCAAGTTTGGTGAACTCTTGGAAGAACTGTAGCGAACATTAGTGAGTAACCTCACTGTCTGACTTCAAGGTCGGGTTCTGCTACTTTTGTTATGTTGGATGCGGGACTGTTTCAACACCGTCAACTTCTCGTTGCGTTGAAGAAAACGGCATAGAGCCAATGTGTCGAAGGTCACAAAAATATTAGAGAGCTCTACAATCGAAAATAAGCTGTTGTACGTACTGGAAAGGTTAGCATTAGATGCAGTGTTAAGTTTTTAGTCAAGATTTTGAAGACTACTATGATGTTGAGATATTTGCAAAACTTGGACGCCAAGCAAAATAGAACTCGAAATTACCCTTTCCGGGAGATCACGTGTTGCCCACTGCACCACTGAGGTCCTTGCTTTGTTTTTTTCTCAGACAATAAAGAAAAACAAGACTGTAACTTTTTTCAGGCTCCGGGTACGTAAAAATGATCTCCGAGTGAGTTCCTTTGATTATGATTGTAGATAAGAATTACTATTTGGATACTTGTATGGCCCGTCTTCATTGGTTGTGAGGGGCCCAGCATAATGTCCATTTTTCGGAGTTCTGCTAGTCTAGCCAATGTAGCGCCCTGGAGTTTCGAGGTTAGCCTGGACAAGGTTTTCCTCAGGTCGTTACCACCACAGACATTTGCCGCCCTTGTGGATTTAGCTGGGCTTCCTGATGGAAATGCTGGACTGTTTCTCAGCTTGGGAAACGCTGCTGCTGCTGAGGTGGTGAATCCCCAATCACCCCCCCTGTTCATCGTAGCGGGAAACCGAGGAACACCTCCCAGCCACGATGACACGGTAAACCGTTTGGAGGAATGAAGAATTGCAAGATGTTAATGTCATTATTGTTGTCGTTATTAGTCATCACCGTTAAGTCACATGATGCTGGATATATACATACATATATATCGGATACATGTGCACTATAAAATGTAAGCTGCCTGCTGTAAAGTGAATGTAAAGTGGAAACGTGATGGGACTTGAAAAGTGTCTCGTAAGGCAAACTGTGTTTAATGCCACTGACGAGCGCATGCTCAGAGAACACTAGGTCATTTTAAGGATGTCTCCTTTGATGGTCTTATCCTAGCCAAAGCTTCACCTAAGTTTCGGTCCCATCCTACCCAAAGCTTTCCCTCTGTCGAATCCCAGAGTTCAAGTAGAGACGTCCCTGTGCTAATTCACTGGCCATACTGTCTACACACTCTCCAACCGCAATAGACCCTCACGCGAGATGATCTCGTCTAAGCGGGGATTTTTTGCAAATTATTAGGTGTAGAGTTAATCTTTTAGCAATGTCGCTCCTGAAATTGGATCTGCGTTTGACAAGAGATCGATAAAATGCAAAAAGTTGGGTAAAATACCTTCGTAAAGCAATATTAAGTGACCCTTTATGTGCTAACACTCCTCCCCCAAACACTTCCGTATTTTCTCGTCGGGCGATAACACACGTCAATCTAGCCATCGGCCACGACCGGTTTTTTGCGGACCTCCTCATTTCATAACGGAAGCAATTGTTTAATACGTAGTATTGCTGTTGTAATCGGTATCCATATACACCTGGAATTAACTTTTTTCCATTACTTTTCACCACATAATGCGTTTGGTGTTTATTTTAACCCATAAACTTTTTTATCTTACGTATTGTAGGTATGTGGCTTAATCGACCGCTACAATGCGGTATTTGGACCATCGTTTTCGTATCAGTGCTGGCAGAAGATGCCAGTACTGCTCAGCAACGGGAGAAGAAATTGGTTGCACTGAACAGCGAAACAGAGAGTGGTCCAGCAGAAAAAGCTGTTAAGACGACTTTCGGTGAGTTTTTTTTTATTATTAGAAGTAGTGTGTAGCACACGGAAATTGTTATGAAGAACTGAACAGGATTACCGCAGTACCCTGGAAGATGAAGTTTGGGCTGAAGTAGTTCTATCCAGTCCGGCTTCTTCTGTCCCTTCTTGGTTTTTCTGCTTATTTTCACCTATTCATGTGACTCTTCTTCGCGTATTATGCTGATGCCATCGCTTATTTTTGTTATTTTGCTTCCGTTATCCACAAAAGCATTCGGATTTGCCCGTGGGTCCGACTATTACTTGAGAATTCTTTCATCATAACGCTAGTTGAATGGTATAACTGTGCTATAGTTCAAGCCCTCACCTCAGTTAGTCTATGACCTTTATGGGTCTGACGCAGTGTTACCCACGCAAGTTCGCTGGCAATTTGCCGACCCTGAAGGGATGCAAGGCTTGGTTGGCTCGAGGATTTGTTGAAATAGCAAGCATATGTGGCACGGCATCGCTAACTACTGCTTTTCTTAATATCGTAGCCCAATTCTTATTTTCATGCGTTTGCATCATTATTCAGCTGATCTCGGCATTTCTTCTGACGACATTGAAGATCTTGGTGAAGATTCTGTTCCATTGCCACCGGCACATCTAACGCCTGGCGACGAGTATGTTCCAGAAAAACCTTCTCCAACGAGGTTTGTTTTCAGAGCAGTCATTATTAATTCGTTGAGCTACCTAGAAAGAAGTGCTATGGATGTCACTAAGATTCTATGTGGCTGTAAATTTTTGTACTGGAGCTCGTAATGTGTAGAATAAACTTTCCTTTGGACAACTGCAATTACCTAATGTTTTAAAGGGAAAGAAATCAGTGGTAATTGTAGGGAACATTCTGTGAAGTACAAAGTACTTCGAGAATTATATAGACATATTCGATGTTGTTCCACTGACTACCTAGTGAGCACTGGACTCGTCATGCTTCCAAAACCATCAGCCAAGGGGCGAAGAAAGCCGCTATAAACCAGAAGACCAGTCATGCTGGAGACAGGAAGAAAAAGCATCGTTGAGAGTTATTCCGTCTACATCTACCGTGTACTCAAGCAGGTTCATCCCAGCACGGGAGTTTCGTCGAGAGAATTGTCGATAATGAACTCGTTTGTGAACTACGTCTTCGAACGTATTGCTGCCGAGGCTTGTCGTCTTGTTGCTACCAAAACCATTTTTACAAGCTATCGACCATCTCTTTTCGCGAAATCCAGTACGCCGTCCGATCGATCCTCCATGGAGAGCTCGCCAGTCAAGGCACAAAAGCCGTTACCAAATATTCCTGTTGTTGTTAGAACATGAGATTTATCTTCACCATACCGGCATAGATAGGTAAACTTAGTGGTAATTTTGCTCTAGAACAAGGTTTTTATGACTTTAGTTCCTTTTTGCAAGCCTTTAACGCTTTAGGACTTTGTTTTCAACGTTCCCAAAGAATTGCAGGGTTTGCTTGTTGTAAATTTGTCGTCTGCTCTATTATTTCAGGGCTCACAGTTTATATCAGAGTCCATGAAAAATTATGAAATTTGTTTGTACTGCCTTATCACTTGTTTTCGAATCCAGATGACTTTGTATGGTTGGTTTTTATGAAATTGGATTTCAGTGTTCTTTGTTTAAGTGATGAACATTTGGAAACCACTTACCAACAAGCACTGAGATTCCTTGAACGTGGAAGCGGCCATGGGATTGAGGGTAAAAAGGCTGCATATCGTCTACTTGATCAAGCTGCACAACAAGGACATACAGATTCGATGAAATTGATGGGTTTGTTTCCTTTTTTTCGGTGTCTCTCTTTATAGGCGATTTACAGCAGTTTTTAGCATTCGCTCATTTATTCGGTGATCGTGCTCGGTGGTCTATCGACGAAGCGAAAAAGATATTTGAAGAACTGGCTGAAAACGGTTCGCCGGATGCACAACTTGGTGAGAATTGTTACACCTATTTTTCAAGATGAATCAGTAGGGTCTTGCCTTATTTGTAGTTTAGGCCTCGCATTCATGCATGCTACTGGCCTAGGTATGGCCAAATCGAACCAAGCGAAAGCTCTGGTTTACTACATGTTTTCGGCTCTTGGTGGTAACCCACTTTCACAAATGGCGATGGTTAGCGTCAGAATGTTTTTCCTTCAATAATTTAGTTTCTTCCATAGTAGTGATTGTTTTTCTACTTGCACTCTATTTTGTTTTAAATGATGTCACATGGAAGAAGGATGTAGTGTATAACAGTTTAGTTTTTGTAGTATTAACAAGTTCACAATAGACTTTAGTCTTCCTACTTGATTGAGAATTCATTTAACTTCAGGGCTATCGATATTACGCAGGGATTGCTGTCCCTCAAAATTGCGAAAATGCTCTGTCTTATTACGAAAAAGCAGCAAAGAAGGTAGCGGATGGTTTCAAATTCTCTACTGGTCTAGCTATTCAACGCATACGACTGACAGATGAAATGGTAAGCTGCCGTTTTTTAATAAATATTTACTACAGTGGACTTGCTTTGCTCGTCCATCTCGGCAAGATCTTTAAGAGCCTTTAGGAACCGTCATCAACAAATACCGTGGCCGCGCCGATGGATCAGAATTTAATCGAATATTATCGTTTCCTGGCTGAGAAAGGAGATGTTTCTGCACAAGTATATGTTATTCTTTTACTAAATCACTAAGTTTTTGGTTGTTCCGCGTTTTATTTAGAAAATTGTGTTTATGAACAGGTGGGCGAAAGGTAGTGTTTCACCTCGGCGTGTTATACTGGGTTTTTGCAGTTTTTCTTCCCTCCTGATCGTTTCCGCGATTCTTTTTCCAGATTATATTCAATAGCAATATGCAGGAATACTTGTGGTGACGCCGTAGAAACAACTCGGTCTTTTAGGTCGGTCTTGGGCAACTGTACTTGAGCGGCGGACGTGGCGTGGAACAAAATTTCGAGTTGGCCAACAAGTGAGTTTTCAGGTCTTTATACTTCTGTGGAGCGCATAATTCGATGGATAATTCACCAAAAGGGGACTTGTTCGCAGAAATTTTGTATATTTCACAGATACTTTTCTTCGGCAGCCGAATCTGGTCACGCTGGAGCATTTGCCTTTCTTGGAAAGATGTACCTTGACGGGACTCACGTAACGCCACAAGATAATGCAACGGCGTTTAATTTTTTTCTCCGGAGTGCTGACAAGGTAGCGAACATTACAGATTTTCACTAGGTCATCTTTAGATTCTGTTAAATTATGTACTTCTTGCCTTTATTTGCGATTCTGTGTCTTTCATCATACATTTATCTGACCTTTTTGAGACGTCTATTTCATAAGTCATGTCACCCTACTCGCGCTCAAACTTTATCTCTTACACAATGTTAAAATACGGTAATATCTGGCTGTATAAAAGGAATTTCCATCTGGGCTGTTGCTCAGTAATGCTGCGATACAGCTGTTTTTTCTTTTTCTCAAACACACTAAGTTACTTGCTTGGATCCTCGGATGGCCTTTCTTCACGAGAAGTACAAGGCCGTGGCATATCGTCCATTCGTTTCTTTCTTGCACAAACGTGGTCATTGATGGGTTGATATAAGTCAATAACACGCCCATGATTCGTTTATGTGATCGTCGGAGAAGATGCTTACATCTCCTTGTAGTTCACCCACATTTCTTTTCTGTTCTGAGTACAAATCGGCCCATCTGCTCTGCACAATCGTTGTATATTCTACTGAGTTTCGAAGGTAGAATGGGAAAGTTCTAAGCTCCTTATTCCAGTTGCGAGTGCCCTGCAACACTTTAAAAGACATCGTTGAAGCGCTGTGTGAAGGGTGCTCAGAATTTTCAACGTGGTTGGAGTCGTCAGACCACGTCACAGCTGCATAAGGTGTATAACAGAGCGCAACATATCTTAAACAATGTATCTGTGGATCATCGACTCAGATCCACGCGGCTCTGAGGAAGGTGAAGGTGCCGAAGGGTTAACCGAGTAAAAGCTTGTACCAACCTCATGTTAGCTCAATCATGTAGAAAATTAGATGTTAATATAGATGATTCGGTCACCGTAACACCATTGGTTTCTCATGAACTAGGTCTTCGTCCTGTTTATTCGCAGTCAAATTCTTTCTCCAATCTCTTTGAGCTTATTGGTCACTGTTATAGTTTTACCCTAAGGGGACGGTTGTATTTTCGTGATGTAGTCACAAAAGTTGTGGATAGAGTTTTTATAGATGTACGGGTCGACTTTTTGGTGAATCGGTGCTGATAGGACTGCATTCGTTTCGACGCTATCGAATGTTCTCTCATACTCGGAAAAAAAGAACAAGCACCAGGTTATTATCCGATAGAAGTCCGTGACCTAGATTGCGGTTTAGATATAGTCCACGCAGCAGAATCTGTATCGAGATTCGGATCGCTCAACTAGTTTTACTTCATCCAAGGTCCTTGATCTGCCCAATGGAATGAACTTGGTGAATAGCTCGTAGAGTATGTTCAATGAGTATATCGACGATAGTTACGAAGATTCCTTCGGTCCCCCTTCTTGAGCAGCATAACCGTTCGCGACATCTTACACTGCTTTGAGATTACTTCTTTTTGAAGATAAGATGTTTTATGGGTTGCGAGAAGTAGGGTTAATGGCGTTAGCTCAAAGAAACTCGGTTGCAACAGTATCAGTTCTTGGAGCAGTGCCTCTTCAGGCTTTTTATCACAGTTTGTCGTTCAGCGATAAGAAGGACCCTTTTTTCAACAGTGGTTTTAGAGTGCGAGAAGGAAATTGTAGAAGAAAAAAGATTGTTAAAGAACATTTCCGTTATTAATTCCATATCATGGTACAATGTGTTATTAGATCTGTTCTCATTAGAGGCGGTAGTGGCACACTGCTCACACAGGTCCGGACCATACTTCAAAATAGTTCGTTTTTAAGCTGTTTCTAAGAAATTTTCTGAATGTACTGATACAAGTCCTTTGAATGCCTTCTACAGCTGTCATTTATAATCCCCAGTGCTATATGCGTTGCAGTATGGTAGTGCTTGTTTCCTTTTTTTCTCTTTTGGAGTACCTCAGCAGTAATGGAGATGCAGCCAGAACTTTTTTTGAGGAACTGGGACGAATTCGATTTTATTCAAAAGGTTCTCGTCAAACACAACTTGTTTTATTCTTGGGCGACGATAATGCTTTCTCATTCTATGGCTGAATCGAATCCTTGCATGGAGAATATGCTGCAGATTCAGTGCAGAATAATGGCACCACGGAGTTGTCAAGAAGACACCATTTTCTATTTCTGCAGACATTTCCGATCTTTGCGTGAATCGTACCCTTAGGGCATTTGTCTACTTAGTGGCGATTTTCTGCCTCCTCAAAAAATGGGTTCCCATGGAAGTGAGGTGCTGTAGACGAGAATTCTGCGAGACGGTTTCCACCTTTACTTCCATTTTCTATCTCCAATTTTTCCATCTTATGTTCATCTTCGTTGGCCCTTCCTAGTTTTGCATTGAAGTAATTAACAAAGAATTCATAGGACCTTTCGTTGCGGATCATTTCCTCCGGCTGGTTATAGAACGCGTACGGATCGATCTTTTCAGCTCCGCAGGTTGGGGTGTAGCAGCTGATGGTGCTTATCTTTCAATGACGCAGAAGATGGAGAATGTGGAACGGCTAGGTCAGGTGATAGGATTTCGTATAAAGCGATTTGGTGGGAAAACATGGGTTTGCGATAAAGCCAATGCCGCCGACGTCCCGTAACGGAATTTTTCGTCGACAAATGACAAGGGTCCCGTCATATAATTAGTGTACATAGATCTTGCTGCCTCTCAGACGATCACCAGGTAGTTAATGTGATTTGCCTTTTCAAGAGAATCATAAAAAATCGGCGTCAGAGGAGACTGCTTTGGTTTATGGGTACGGAGCAAGGTGTATCATGAGCCGTTTCGTTTGGTGCAGTTTCCAATGTCTTCCTCTGCAACCCGAGATTTATCGCCTCTTACCGGTTGTCTCACCGCCCGATGTTGTAAACGGGAGTGCTGTTTACCTGCGTGCGGAATGCTGGGGTTTTTCATCGGCAGTTTGGCTACTAGTGGCTCCTTGGAGTCCCGAGTTTGGCATAGTTGAAGCTTTCTTCGTTACCGGAGGCAGTCCCGCTGATAGTTGTGGAGTACAGAGAATTTCCCATCTTGAAACTAGTTCATATCAAAATTGCTGTAATTGTTGATATTGGTTTAAGTATCGGGCTCTTTCTGACCTTAAGAGACCTTACTGTGGTGGTAAATCTCTCCATCCCTTCTATGTCTCATTTCGACGCGCTGAAACATCCGCAAGCTACGGTGAGGCAGCAAATCACTGCGGGCATCATGTTGAGGTTTTGTTGAAAAATCAAATGATGGTGACGTCACGGAGTGAATATTTCATTTATTAGGGTTAATCTTTACTATATTTGTGGTGCAGTGGTCGGAGGCAGCCTGCAATACGCATGGGATCGATCCCGGCGCCCCAGGCTCACCAAGTCCTCCCCTCCGGACTGTAAATTGGTGCCAGACTTGTCTGGGAGGAAAGCAGGACTGGCTCGATACATCGGTAGGCCATTGCGAGTCATATACATATATGCGAGTTAAGGCCAGATATGCATTCAATCACCTCTAACGATGCTTAATGAAGTCGAACGCATGACGCATCCTTTAGGGACTGATCAACACTGAGAGCTTTATCCTTTATTTAATCTTTACTGTGTTTTAGCCGTTGTACATGTGCTTGCGAGTCAAGTAATTGTTATGTTTGGTGATAGTTTAACTTGACACACTTGACACTTGGACGACCCGTCATCACTATTTGTGCGGCCCCCGGCATAATCACCACTTTTCGGAGATTTGCTGGTTAAGCCACTGTTGTTTCCTGGAATCCCGGGGTTAGCCTGGCCAAAGTCTGCTCCAGGTCTTCACCACGACAGGCAGTCGCAGCTCTTGTGCATCAGAGGGAGATTTACTACCATGCGACCTTGATACCAAGACGGTGGTGGATCCTGGTATTGGTTTACTCTTAGCTAGGCTTCCTGATGGAAACGCTGGACATCTAAGCTTGGGAGACCCTGCCGTGGGGACGATTCCTCCCACTGTACATCGCAGTCCGACACCCAGCAACACCTCCCAGCCACTATGAGGCGGTAAACCGGTGGGAGGGATAGTTTAACTACTGACACCGAGGTTTCTAAATCTGTTTCACTTATGTATTGCGCAGTAGCACTGATTTTAATATTAAGTATAAACGACAGTCTTATTTGTCACTTCACCTGCTTCACCTATCCTACAGTGCTCGTCGAGTAAGTGGGAAGGTCCAACTGACGTCATAAGCAGTGACATCTTTTTCGTCTGCAATCTTTGTAAGGAATTCTGGACTTCGTGTCGGTGGTGTTCCTCTTTTGTTTTTAACATCTCACGAGAGGGTCACTAGTGGTCCGCTTGATTTCCTATGTTCGGGTTGCCTAGTCCTATTACCCTTTATGCGTTTTCATTGCCACTTATTCCCACCTGCTCAGTTTTAGAGCTAACTTGTTTGTCTTGTTAATTTCTACAGCGACATATCCACAACTGGTGAATTCCGTAGTCGCACCGTTGAGTATGAGTAGGGCATTATAAACAATTCCTTTCTCATAAACATTGTTTCCTTCACGTTCGGTTGAACACCAGTCTTCTCATTCGTGCTGTCATAGTGAATTTTCTTTTCGCATAGCTAGTACTAGTTCGAAGAATGGTGTCCCTAGCAGGACGAAAATTATGTGGGTCATCGATTTGCATTCCCACGTTGTCATCGCTAGTGTCTTCTCTCGTCTATAGTCTCTGAGTTTCAGGTCTTTAGTGGAAGTTTTTGAGCCAGATGTTTACTTTTTATGCATCTATCGTCACTATATTCCTATATTTTGACAGTTTGTAATATTTCTTAGATTTTAGCATGGCGTCCTCATCCCGTGTAATCTCGTTTGGTCTTGTCGGTGACTGTATTGGAGTAGAAAGAGTAGTCCCATTTGTTTTTAGCTTTAACAGCTTTGGGGTTTTGGCGACAGTCACGACTAGTCTGCGAGTTATGCTCAGTCGTCCGATATATCTATAGATGACTTGATTTGTTTGAGCAGTTAATACTTTTGGAGCAGGTATATGGTCGCGTTTTGCTCTCTGAAAGCCACATAGAGTCGCGCCTTGTCGTTACTAACCGACTTGAGGCTTCGCTATTAAGGTAATCAGCTAAGATTAGATCCAAGGGGCGGGTTAAAATGAAAACTTTATAGAAGTGCGGGTAGCATCTTTTTCACCTACAGTTTTGCTGTACCTCTGTCTGGCTGCTGCGCAATCGAAGTCGTTGGCAGTGTTTTTCGCTGTATTGGGTACTCTCTCCCCACCTTTTATTCATAATTTGGTTGTTCGAATCGTTTTTAAAAATTTGATGAGGCTTGAATTGTGGTGTATTTCCGCTAGAAGAGTTTTCTTATATTGTGTTTATCCTAATTTTCTTTTAGGGAAATCAAAACGGTCAAGCTGGCCTGGGTATTATGTATTTGCAAGGACGTGGTGTGCGCAAGGATTACGAGAAGGCATATCGACTGTTTTCTCTTGCAGGCGAACAAGGCTGGGTAGACGCTCAGTTATATCTTGGAGAAATGTTTTTCAGTACGTATCCCCTATAGATTCTTGCTACCAACATGATACAAGCAAAAGATGACATTGTGTGGAATGGAACACAATGTCGTGCTGACATCGCAAGTATACAATTTGATGTTTAGAAGGCCTTGGTGTGAAGCGAGACTTTAAGGCTGCTTTGAAGTACTACCAAATGGCGACACAAAATGGTCACGTGCTTGCATCATACAACCTTGCACGAATGCATTCTTCCGGTGAGTACTTTGCCAGCTATTGAAAGCAAACAATTGTCTCTTCAGGTCAGAACAGACAGTGATTGATTGCTATTTTTTTATAGGAATCGGAGTAATGAGACAGTGCAGCACGGCTGTGGAGTTTTATAAAAATGTTGCAGAACGTGGACGCTGGAGTGAGCGGCTAATGGAGGCATACAGTGCATACAAAGTCAGAGTGAATGTTGTTACCAGTGTTCGTCATTCATGCTGAAAAAGACTTTTGCAAGCGTGGTTAAGCAAAACTCGGAACCTCAGATGACCTTCGAACGCGCACTTATCCTAACCTTGGGTTCAGGTGATATCTGCCACACCTACCGAGACCCTTGCTTCGCTTTCTGCTCAGTCATGTTTTTACTCTACGGGAACTATTGGAAATCACCCATCAACAGCATTGGTGCGGGAGGCACAAATTTGCTTTGAACCCAGTTAAACTGAATCTGTAAACAAAAATCGCAATATTTTCACTTCTAAATATCACGTGAGCCTAAGGTGAGGGTAGCTCCAGGCTCGAAGTTCAGCTAATGTCCAGGCTTTTGCTCCTATCTCAGCATGCTTATTGTTGTATTTCACACAGTGCCTTGCCGTGAAAGAAATTAGGCGGCGTGTATAAGTCGGTATATTGTGGTACTTCGAACTTCTTTTAACGTACTCATTCGAGTGTTTTCAGTGCCTGCATAAGTAACGGCTAAATAATTAGAACCGCTTTGAAGAATCACAAGGATTTGATAGTTTCTTTTCAGGATGGTCGTCGAGACGAGGCAGCTGTGAAGTATTTGTTTCTTGCTGAACTCGGTTATGAACCAGCACAAACTAATATTGCATACATTCTTGACAGAGGTGAGTTGGGAGAACTGTTATTCGATTCAAATTCTTGTAGAAGTTTTTTTAGTCGATCCTCTTACCATATTATCAGCAATTTAATACTCTTTGTCTCCAAGGTTGAATCAATGTTGACTATTACTTTATAATTTGTCTTGGATTTTGCTCTATTTCTTTTCTTTCGAGAATTTTCAACTGTTTTTTCTTCATGTATTGAACAAATTCATCTCAAATGTGCTGCATGATTAGATAAGTTGAGAATACATTGTATAACCATCAAGGAACTCTCCATCATTGGTATATTTAATTTTTCTACACGGTCGCTTTCCATATCTCCTGTCCGGATCCTAGCACATGATGATCTATGGACTTCTCCAGTGTGGGTTCGACTGATCATTAACGATTGTCCTCTTATGAGTGTCGTTGAACGCTGGTCGAGTCGATTGTTTTTGGAGTCCTTGGTTGGCCCGGACTAGAGCATTCCCAATTGGATTGTAGGAAGTGAACCTTTCCCGGAAAAGTTTGATAGCAATTTTCCGGCTTAGAAGGAATTAGAGGCCCAGTAAACCTAGGGTAGGATCAAACCAACGCTATGCTGGTGAGCAACGGAGTCATTGCCACTTTTCTACCCAGAGTTCCACTCACTTCGTTATCATATTCTACATTTTTATTTTGTCATCGAGAATTACTTCTACATGCGGTTATGAACTATTGCCTGCAAAAAATATTTCTTCAGGGGAAGCCGATTCATTATTCCCAACATCTAAGGAAAATGTTTTGGAGAGGGCTATTGTACAATGGCAACGTGCGGCTAACCAAGAGTACCCATTAGCTAGAATTAAGCTAGGTGACTACCACTATTACGGATGGGGAACGCCAGCTGACTATCAGCAGGTAATGGTATCAGTACTTTTCGCTGAGTTTGCAACAGTTCTTAGTGAACTGGGTATTTCATTTGCTTCTATTTAAAATGAAGCACTATTGCGCCTAATTTTACAGGCTGCTCAACATTACAAATTAGCGGTCGAACGCCATGCTACGGCGCAAGCCATGTTTAACTTAGGTTTAATGCATGAACAAGGACTTGGAATCACCAAGGTACTTTTATATTCCATGCTGTTTTATATTAATTGTAGGTTATAAGTATTGCCATGTTATACATGAATATGTATTTTTATGTACATGCACATTTTTGGATACCTGATTGCCCGTCTTCACTGGTAGATTGGGCCCTAAAACAATTTCCATTCCATTTGTTTCTTTCTCGCAGAATCGTCGTGTCATGACGGTGGTCTGCTTCGTTGTGACGTGCGCGAGCTATGTATGCATATATATATACATATAGATATATGTATATATATATATATATATATATATGTGAGCCTGTCCTCGTTGCGTTCGAGCAAGATATTGCAACGAAGAGCCTTCGTTTGATTTGAGACTTGGTTAATCAATCTGTAGATGTCATGGAAGAGTTGTATCCTTATATCAATAACGGGGGAGCTCCTAATTATGGAAGTCAGCTGCTTTGTTGACGAGTTGATACGATGATATCGTTTCGACAACTCTTTTTTTCTTCTGGTCGAGGAAAGCTGGTTCCTTTGGGAAAGGTTTTTTAATTTGAGAATTGGGCCCACGCAGCAGTATATAGAGTTGGGAGCTTTTAAAATGATATTTCTTGTCTTACATCTTTATCGATATGTCATTTATGAAAAGGACATTTATAGCTCTCATTTTTTGAATGAATATGTCTTTTAGGATCTTCACTTGGCAAAACGTTTTTACGACATGGCTGCCGAACAGAGCTCCGACGCTGCAGTGCCAGTGGCATTAGCTTTAGCTAAGTTGGCTGTGTTGTTCGTATTAGAAAAAATCAACAAGGTATGAATAGTAGAGTGAATGTATGCATGTTTTTCTTTCTCTTTCCAGTGTTTTGAATTTAAAAGATGGAATTGTTCCATTTAGCATCCCGTCATTCAGTTGTTAGAAAGCTATGTTGGACCTAATTGGGACATTATGGCAATGACCATTCTCGCTGGTGTTCCTTTGATTGTCTTTATTAGGTGGAGGAGAGGACACAATGCTTAGAAGTGGTATTTAATTTGTTCAAAAAGGTTCTATTTTTCGTTAGGTATGTAATAATTGGGTGTTTTTATCATTTCGTCTTGTTTTTCAACAACATTTTGTGGGGGCAAATCTAAGGTGGTGCTCTAAGGTAGTTTGCTTTCACGTCATTTTCATGTTTATGAACTTTTGGAAAGACTTATATTCTTTCTTGTCGTGGAACTACTAGTAGTAGTGATTAGTCACGATTGTCTTGAAAGTGTCTGAGTTCCTACCGTCAGAACACGCAAAGATTCTGTTCAGCTTTTTCTTTCTTATGAGGACATTACACGTACGTTTTTATTAGCTGTGGACATTTATAGGTAGGATAATCTATTTTCTCTGCATCTTCATCTTCAGAGACCAAAATCATATCGTTTAGTTCATTTAGAATATCACTTGAAGTTAATATTTCAATATAACATTGTTAATGGGAAGAATTTAACAAGTATCTTAATGCTAGACTCATCCTTAATCTTTACTTGTGCTCTCATTCGATTTTTTCTCTTTTTAAAGTAAACGAAAGAATTTGATAGTTGTTACCCTCTTATGGATATCAAGCTGTGATATTACTGTTTCTACTGTTTTTGTTTGTTCAATGCTGATGCTCTTAATGATGCTCTAAGAGCTGTCTTTATACGGTTACGGTCAATGTTCCCAGTTGTTGAAGTTAGTGATATGAAAATAAATTGTTTGTACAAACAAGTTCACCGTTTACTTGTACGCGTAGCCATTTTCCGGCCACTTTGTTTTGTGCAACCTTTTTTCTGTTTTTCAGACATCAATATCACTGATGGTTTTTTAGAGTTCGATTATCTAGAAGATCTAGAAATTTTAGATCTAGAAAGCATGGCAACGCTGTTACCATTTACTCAGATTCGTGGCAATACGGTAAACTTCTTTATGAGAAGTAGGTTTTTTTAACGGTCGGGGTTTTCTTCTATATAGCACGACATCACATGTTGAACAGGTCTCAGTACATCCTGTATTCTATTTCTTTCCTCGCATCTATCGCCCACTAGGATAGCTATAGTTGTGTATTGGTTTGACTCCTACCTGAGGTTTTTTAAAATCTCTTGTGAAGGTTGACGAATGGTAATCGAGTCAGTTCTCCTGAAATCCATAAATCGCTATACTAGATAAATACTAGATGAGCTTTGTACCAGTTTCCTGCCCTGGGCTAGTGAGGGCCTGGTTGTTTCAGGGAGCAGGTGGTGGGTGATTGAACCGGTTGAACCAACGCCGTGGGCATGTTGGAATTATACCACTACCACTGTGCCACTCACATCTTGGAAATGTATAGTGGAAATAAGAGCTGAATTGAGTTCGAGTTTGCTACACAAAGTAACTTTCACTACTGAAGTTTCGAAATCATCACTTCATAATTTCCATTCTATAGCTTCAAAACTATGTACTTGTTGTGAAACTTCCACTGACGACGTAAAAACTCCACTAAATCACCAGTTCTCGTTTCAATATTTGATTTCATTAAAGAAAGAAATCATGACTTAGGAACATCTGGTGAGTTGTGGAAAACGATTACAAGTGTTTCTAAAGCTGGTCAAAAAAAGGGGAGAATGACTACAAGACAGCCAATTCGGCCTTTGAATCGCTTCTATAGAATTGGTTCAAGTGGGTTTTTTGACACAAAATTCTTCGTATTTTTTGTTCACTCTGCTTGTTTCTTCAAGCACTTTCTCTCGTATTGCACAACACAGCGGATTTCCCCAATTCAAGGTCCAATGAAAGTACAGTTTCCTGGTCTCAATACGCCACTTACGACCAAAGATCCTGATATTAAAATTGTTGATCAGTCAGAGGAAGAGATTAAAGAGGGTCAACTTTCTGTTAGGAACATTCTCCAGGAACAAAAAAGGTGAGGTTCTTTGAGTTTTCAAACTATCAAATGTAGTGTTATGTTGACCAAGGTCTACAAAGCTAACACACTAATTATTTTGAAGTGGTAAACGACGCTTCCGTGAGAAGCTGCACCCAATGGAGCGCGGATTCAGTGGTACCCAGCTCGTGGGACAGAAACTTGGCCCCCCTGCACCCGTTGATGGGGTGTCTTTTGATGATTTCCAATCATATTGCCTTGAAGTACGTCCTTACTTTTACTTCCCGTATTCACTCACAAACTACTTTTTGGAATTTATGTATTTATTACTTATATTGTTTATTATGAATATTTTGTTTTCACCACATTTAATAATTATTTGGTTGCTCATTTGTTACTCTTGGCAATCATGTATCTTACAAAATTCCTTTTCAGATCAAAAGGACATCCAACATGACCAAAGTGTTTGGTCGTGTACACACCATGGCAGCCCTAGTTATAACTGGTAATGGCCAAGGTCTTGCTGGATATGCTGTTGGGAAAGTGCGTTTTGTCTGGTCTTATTATTAGTTCCATTCCTCTCTATATGTTACAGTAATGAGTGGTGTCCAAAGAAAAATCAATGTACTCCGGGCGTAAAACTTATAATCTCCTGGTTTTAACACAGTGTTAAGAAATCGTAGGTTACTTTTATTGGATGTCTTCTTGAATTCGTTTCGGAATTTATAGGCGCCACTTCACAGAACGACAACAGCGATTGTAAATGGTATGAATATGGCCGCGAGAAAACTGTTCTATGTAGATCTACTCGAAGGTCGAACAATTTACCAGGTTAACTTTGCGGCTTATCTTTTTTATTTTTGAGAGTGTTGGAAACCGAATATGAAAAATTCGTGCTTACATAGCTTGAAGTTATGTTACGCATGTGTGGCACGGTTTTCATATTGTCCTAGGTTACAGTTTTAATGTTCCTTCTTTTATTTGAGGACTTTTATGCGGAATGCCGTAATACGAGGGTGTTTGCACAGCGTCGTCCTCATGGGTTTGGACTGACGTGCCATCCAAGGCTGATTAAAATTTGTGAGGTTCGTCATTCTAGTTAAACACGCGTAGGTCTTTGAAATTAAGGTAATGAAAGTTTGGAGTTTACAACAGGTATTTGTAGCTTTGAGTCCGCTCTTTATTTTTATCTTTTCTTTATCTTTATCTTTTTATCTTTTTTTTTATTTTTTTTCTCTTTATTTTCGTTTATTATTCGGGATTTTTTCTATTGCATCGACTCAGTTCTTTTAAAAAATCCATTGTAAATCGTAACCTAAACGATCATGAATTTCTCGTATATATCACATTTCGGACCATTCGTGTAAAAATTGCTCATTTCAATGATATTCTGAAACTACCGAACTTTTGAAAGTGTTTTTTAATTAGAAGCGTGTAAAAAATGTAATGAAATGCCGTATGCGTATACGCGATAGCAGACTGACCAAGTAGTACCGGAATGAGCAGTTCCAAGACAACGCTTACAATCTGGTTATATGTCCACTGGCCATTACGTGTGCTACCTCTTCAAAACTTTTAGTGTAACCCGAATTTGCAAGTGCGTTACCATGATCTTAACATTTTTTTTTCTTTAATGCCTAGTATAATTTTTTACCGCAGAGTATCATGTGAAATACAGCTAAGATGATGCTGGGATATTTGCAAACTCCGGATCGCAGGTGTCTGCGGTGGCAAACGAACGCACTATTGTCCTTTCCGGGGAGTAACGCGTTAACTACCACACCATGCGGGTCCTTCGTTTTGCCTGTCTCTCAGTTTTTATTTTATTTTCAGCATCGTCGTAGTTGTATTTCACATGAGACTGCCGTTAAAAATTATTGTAAGCAGTGAATAAAAAAGGTTAAGATTGTGATTTCAACTTCAGCCTCAGCTTAACTAGGTTCGTTGTCGATTTGGGCTCCTTTGATCAGTTCCGTTAACGGGTGATTGCTGATGACGCCGTTCAATAGAACTACCTGAGAGACAGGCGAAACGAAGAGCTCGCATGGTATGGTGGTGAACGCGTTACTCCCCAGAAAGGACAGTAACGCGTTCGTTCCTCACCACAGACACCTGCGGTCCGGAGTTTCGCAAATATGTCAGCATCATCTTAGTTCCATTACCATGATTCTATACATAACCTGTCACCTGTCGTCCCGTTAATCGTCGAGCAACTCGAGCTGGTGCCAGTAAATTTTCCATTTCACCCTCTCGCATTCAAAGGTAGCCCACTGGGTTCTGCTCGCTGTAGGTACTCGTCGAGCATCATGTCTTTCTTTAAGGCTTTTTGTGAAGAACTCTGACCATAAGGTTGGTGGTCTTCCTGCAGTAGGTTTGACATCCCGAGGAATCCAGTCACTAAAGGCTTTTGTCAATCGGTTGTCGTTCATACGCATTACGTGTCCCGCCCACCTTATCTTCGACTGTTAGTCGTACAGAACAGTGTCTTTGATTTTTGATCGTTGACGCAGATCGGACCTCCAGATCCCATCCCTTGCTTGTGTGGAAAGGTATACTCCTAGCATCGTCCTTTCGACTGCGCGTTCGATAACGCTGAGTGACCTTTCATCCTGCTTACGCAGCGACCAGGTTTCTAACGCATACGCTAGGGCACGAAGTACCGTTGAGTCGGAAAGGTGGGCGCGGAGTCGGGTGTCCTTTGTTTTCTTCACTACATCCTCGACGCTCTTGAAAGCTCTCCAAGCCGCTCGTTTCCTTCTGCTCAACTCTGGAGCTGAGTTGTTCATCGTATTGATTTCCCGTCCTAGATAGATATAACTGGAGCATTCGGAGATACTCGTTCCGTTGAATGTGAATGGGGCATACGAAACCAATCCTTTCCTCATGAACATCGGTTTTGTGAGATTTAGTCGAAGACCAATCATTCCACAGGTTTTATCAAAGTCGGCATCGCTCCGCTTGGTTAATATTTGATGCTATAAGAACGATGTCACCAGCAAAGCGAAAATAATCTATTTGTCGGCAATCGATTTTCCATTCATTTTGTTCCATTTCAATGTTCAAATCGCGTTGGTATTGCTTTGCTTAACCATATTTTTGACGCCGATATTAATATCGTTGTAGGTTGGTAGTGTTTTTGTTGTCAGATTTTTGTATAGTTCGCAAAGAATCTTTATATACTGTTGGGGCGCCCAGGGGTTTATGGCTATGGCTTTATGGAGTCAAGCGCTTTCTTTAGATCGATGAAAGTGAAACAGTGCTGCATTTTGTTGTACCGCGACACTTCAGTGAGTCTCGTTATCGTGCGGATGTTGTCTGTCGTAATGAATCCTTTTCGAAACCCTGCTGGCTCACATGGCTGTCCTTCGTTTAGTGTTCTGTCAATCCTGTTTAGGCTGACTGGAGTGAAAAGTTTGTGAACAACAAATAGCAAGCAGATTGGGCTATAGTTGCTGATATTACGGAGCATTATTTCGATAGAAATATATAAAATATATAATATTCGAAATATAAATAATATAGAAAGTCGGTTTCGAAATATTACTACGCTTTGTTTGTGCTAGCTGATAACAACACCGACTTTTGCACGATGTGCGCAATAATGTATGTCCTGAAGAAAAACAAGTTGTTATCACCAGGCACTATCATTATATTCACCATCAGCATCGTGTATAAAAGGGCATCACTGAGTAAGGATGCCACATTCGAGGAGATGGATCACTGAGGAAGACCTGACACGAAGGCGAAGCTGCAACGTCGAGACGAACAACAATCATGGACTATCGACTCGGATCATCGGCTCTGAGGAAGACGAAGACGTCGAAACATTAGCCGAAAGTAAATATATTTATCAACCTCGTGCAAGCTTATCAAGAAAGAATACATAATAACAGGATGCACCACCGTCCTGGTACCAGTCTAGTCGCATAGTGGCAAATCTCCTTCTGATCCACTAAGACTGTGACCGCTTGTAGTGGTGACGACCTTGACCAGACTTTGGCCAAGCTGTCTTGCAGACTCTAGGGAACCACAATGCGCGAACCAGCAAGTTTCTATAGAGCGAGAATTATGCTGGAGCCTGCACAACCAGTGAATACGGGCCATCCAAGTGTCTCCAAATAAGCATTCTTTATTTAAGCTTTTCTTTCATCGCCTGACTTCGTTGTTTGCAAGTTCGTACGTGAAGTGACGATTGTCTATAGCTCGAGAGTTTCTGAAGACGGACGTCTTGAGTGAGCCTATCGTGTTCCTCGTCGATACTATGAAGAGCGGAGCCGTCCTAAAAGCCGCCTTGTGAGCTGAATAAATATCAATTCATGGAGATTTCTGGAGTAGGTGTTTGAATTTAGCGGCTTTTTCTCCTTTCCACGAGAAGTGAAGTCTTGCACTAATGTGGCGCTGGTTTAATAGCGTGCAGAGTTTTGGGACAGCAGCGAGATCGGTTAAGCGAAACCTTTGATTTACTATGATACGGTTTATTTCGTTGTAGTACTTTCCATTGTAGGAATCCGACGTTCAGTGTTCAGAGCGGAGCTTCTGGAGGTGCGAGTTATCGTGAACAGTCTTGGTTGTCGTGATAAACTCAGAGGTCTTCTCCATGCCCACGTGGAACGATTCTAATTCGTCGTCGTCATAACTTGATATCGGTAAATAAATGACGAACATTGTTGAAGCCGGTACTGATCCACACTTCCCGACCGTAAACCTCCGACTAGGGTTGGTATTTGTTCGAATAAATCGCTGTTAATGGCAAAACTCGTGTTGACGACAACGCCGACGCTGTCGACTCCTCTACTGTCTCATGTTCCGAGGAACATTCTTCGCCGGTGTCATAGGCGGCGGTGAATGTTTGGCGTCTCAGCCAATCCGGTCACCTAATACCCTATCCTCCTTACCTGGCTCTACCCAATGCTGTTGTATTGGGGCCTCTTTCGAGGTCAGGGGAATGAAACCCGTCTATTTTACTGTGTGTAGCGTTTGATACCCACATATAGCTTTTTGAGCCCTGAACGTGGGCCTGGCTATACTCTTGGGTGGCTTGTAGTCTCTCCCAAATTAACTGCGGGAGTTTATTTGTTGTAGGCGATTCTTAACCGTCTCCCATGTTACTTGTGGTTGCAATCTTGTAGTAGAGTTGGCTCCAAGAATATAATCCGCGTAAACGAGAACATAGCCATGTACACAAGCATGGATACGTCCTGATTAATAGAAAAGATATGTGCCAAATCAGCGCAGCACACTGAATTGCCTCAAAATCACGTGGTGTCCCGCATGAGTAGCGCGACTGTAAGTTACATTTCTTACAGCAAAGCGGCATAAAGGCGGGTCAACCGTATTAGCACTTTCTTCCTTAAGGTAGATTGGAACATATAAATCACATATGATTCGTTAACAAGAGCGGGAAATAGAAATTACATGTAGTCCCATATGGCCGCCACATAAAACTAGGTGTGACTGCAGTGTATTCACGCTCTACGATCCCTAATTTTTCGCACAACCCAGTAACCTCATTTGTGAGTCATGTCGGCGTTAACTGGAGCCCACCCATCATGGAGAAAGCGTCAAAACACTCTTACTTATTCAGTGCAAAAAACGACGATTAATCACGGAACTCATGTACTTGCATCTGTGCAGCAAAAGCATCTTATTCCTTCCTTATCTGTTGTACTTCCCAGCTGAGCTTTCTTCTTACTGCCATCGTCAACAACAATCTCTTCCTACAAGGCTGAGTAAGACGAACAAACTTCATTGAAAAAAGGTTCTATGCAAATCGTGATGTATAGAAAATAGCTTTTTTTGACGAAGGCGTAGTCTAAAATCGATTTTTGGGACGCCATCGACCGAATACAGAAAATTTAGTAATGACTGCGTTCTAAATGACATGAAAACAATGAAAATCAGTTATCTATGGTTCATACTAGCTAAAGTGCATGGAAGTGTACTACTAAAGCACTATTCGTATATAGCTCATATTCCACCAGGGCGCCTGAAATTGCCGGACTTACCGCGCTCCCCACACCACTCGGATTGCAGAGGTGAGTTGATCTAGCAAAGTCTGGTACCAATTTCTCGATTTAGGAATGATGAGAGGTTCAACGAGTCTAGGGCGGGCTCGAAACAATACTATGTTCTTCGTATTTTTGTTGAGCAAACGCGAGGTGTTACTATTCTTTGTTCACGATTAAGCTGACGTTTCGGCGAATTTCGCCTTCTTCAGAGCTTGGAAAGGTCAAGTTGATAGCAATCTACTCGGCCAGACGCCTCCATAACCAAACAAAGAAACCCCAAACCAAGATTTCAATCACTTTGAACACAGCTTTGCACACTCACCGCTTCCTATGAGGTTTCCACTAAGTATGTCACGTAGAGACCAACCGCACAGAAATCACGTGGAAGTATAATGTGCCCCTCACATCAGAAAAGCAGTTTTATATACTGCCCTATATCACGCGTGATAATGAGGCATTCTTCCCTGCGGTTCATTCACTTGATCAATGCCGAGGTTAATAGAAAGTCGGTCGTGGCAATACTATGTTCTTTATCGTCGGCTTCACTACTACTGTGCTATTCTCCACCCCGCATCCTCAAGTTTTTTTTTATGAAAAGAACCGCTAGAGACCTCAAAATTTTTGAAATATTCCATTAATTTAATAATAGCACATCTTTTCTTTATTCTTTTGAACTGAAAACGGACTGAATTAATTGTGCTTCAGAACAGCGTTAAATCAGTTTTTCGTTTGGTATAAATTCGGCTCCTATTTCCGTTTTCCTATTAACCGCGACATTGCAGTAACCTTTACCTTTACCTACAGGCTCTTAGGAAGGCGAAAACCGCCCAACTCCATTTTTTGTGGGAAAATAAATAATGTAATGTTTAACGTTTTGTTTTCTGCCTTCTATAATTTTCATGGCAGGTTACTAAGCGAAATGCAACCACAACGTTGCTGAGATATTTGCAAAACTCTGGACCGCAGGTGTCTATGGTGGGGAACGAACGCGCTATTATCCTTTTCGGGGAGTAACGCGTTCACCACCACACCATGCGGGTCCTTTGTTTCGCACGTCTCAGCTATTTCTATCGATCTTTTTGCCACAGCACATAAATAATGTAGTAACAACCATGTGTGTGCTTATCGTGAAAACATCGGCTTGTATTTCTGGAGTTTATAACAACAAGGCGGCCATTGTTTTTCTATCGGCACAATAACAATAATAATAATATTAATAGTAATTGACATCCGAACTCCATGCTTTGTAATCTATTCTGTCAAGTCTTGCAGATATTATGCCATTACTAGAATTAAAGGCATATGTTGTTTTCATATCATTGTTTTGCTGCAACAGAAACGTTTAGGCAATTGGTATCAAGGACATATATGTGAAGGTCGAAGGATCCACGAAGAACTACTTAGCATTGACTCATGCTTTTGTAACGGGGCTCTTGAATCAGGAGTCGCACCAGCAGTTAGCTGAACGTAAAGGTACAGCTTATCTCTGTTCACATTAAAATATTCCATCATTTGTATTGGTGGGAAAGGATTCATTAATGACAGAGGCGTTTGATCATGATTTGAACTGGAAGGTTAGAGGAGAGGGTTAACAGAGGTTAGCCTAAGCCTTCCTCAGGTCGTTACTATCCCAGACAGTCTCCGCCCTTGTCAATCAGAAGGAGATTTAGCATCGTGCGACTAGTGTGATACCAGGATGATACTAACTCTGGATTGGTTTACTACCAGTTAAGCCTCCGGATGGAAGCGTCGGACTCCTTAGTTTGGGAAGTGCTGCTGGGGATGATGAATACCCTGCTGTATATTGCAGCCCTACATCGAGGAACACCTCCCAGCCGCGATAAGGCGGTAAACCGCTGGGAGAGTTTCTTATGAAAAAAAAGTTTGTTGCAAATATTAGTCAATCTCTTACGGTTGGACCATGCATTCTAGTCCGTTGAGTACCGCAATCATAGAATGCATGCTTGGCCTACATGATAACATGCGACGGCGTTCTGATCTAGTAAGGCAGCACTATTATCTCCCTAGACAATTCTGTGAGAACCAATCCTCTACCTACGCTATGGAGGTTCCAGAACCCATTTATTAATGAAAAATCCAGGTCTAGCGAAAATAAAAATCGTTTTCGTACTGAGTGATCTCCAGGAGCGGCAGAAATAAATAACTAGATGGCATACCATATCCTCATATTCCTTTCATATCTTATACTGCCACATTATGTTTATTCTTGTTTCTCTCAAATTACTGATTCTTTCGCCAAGTACTTTCCTCTGTCTCAAGGTCTTCACGTTGTTGAAATGTCGCCGTCACGGCATTTTCTACCACAAGTTGTCGCATCACCAGTTCTCACACCACTTAAAGGGGAAGATGACATTGAAGACATTGACGTAAGTAAACCTCAATTTTATTTTCATATAATTTATGCTTTTCATCCTATCTATTCATCAGTTTGCTACGTTTTGGTGATACCAAATCCAGTTTTCAATCTGATTACAATGAATTCTTTGGAAAAGCGTGTGTACAGCGATGGAAAAGTGGTTGTATTGTTTTTTGGAAACGGCGTTTTTAGACTGGCCGAAAAGTTTTCTTTTGCAGATAGCAAAAAAAATTTGAGTCTGAAATTAGTTATATTTAGTTTAGCGATTGAACTTGGACGACTTTTATGGCGAAGGGCGTTATCCACTGCGAAAGCCGAAACCTCTGCCTTTTTACGTGGACACACCTGGACATAAAGAAGCCGTATGGAGGAAACATCCATTTCGAAATCATGAAGAAGTAAATTTTTCTGGCTCTCTTAGAAAAGAGCACGAGATAATGAAGTCGCTGCGCGAAATGTCCGCTACATTAGTAACACGCCACACTACAATTAGTACATATTTCATGGCAAATCACATTTTCACTAAAACCCATGGTCAGATTATTTCGAAAGGCGTATCTATCAGGTTGAGTCTGTATAATGTTGCTAAAATTAAAGCTAGTATCTTAAAAAGTGCCGAGATATTTGCAAAATTCCGTGTCTGCGGTAAGGAACGAACTCGCTATTGTCCTTTCCGGGGAGTAACGTGTTCACCACCACACCATGCGGGTCCTTCGTTTCGCCTGTCTCTCAGCTAGTTCTATCAATCTTTTGCCATCAACAAGTGTAGTATCTTAGCAGTTTTCAGCTGAGTTACCGTCTATGTAGATGTGTATGTATGAAATGGACTATCTTTTTTATTATAAATTAGAAATATGACTCCGTCTTGATTTAACTGTATTTCTGCTACAAGGGTTGTGAGTAATTCGATAGTTCTTTTACTGTGCCTAGGTAATGATACGACTGCTTGCTGACGGTGTTGTTTCACGATGGACTCGTGACGAACGAAAACGATGGTCAGAAGAACGTCATGAAAAGATGCTAGCGGGAATAGAGCAGTTGCCCAAAGGTATTGGACTATCGGATGTAGTTCTCAAACCGAATTAAGAAATGGAAGGACGGGTCATACCCATATGAATTGAGTAGCAAATGAGCATAGATATGTTTGCTTACCTTGTTGACTGATTTATTTAGCAATGATGAGGTTTTTGTTTCACTGATTTATACATTGTCGGCGGATCATACGAGTGTTTATCAACAGTCGTAAATTGAGTTCAATTTTAGTTTAATCCATTTTACACTTTGCACATGTTCAGCCATATTGTTTTGTCCTGTGTAAAAAGCATTAGTAGTTTATACGTCGTTATTTTATAGTAGTCGTTCGACTTATGTGAGGTGTGTGATGTAAGCAAAATGGAGTAAATAAAAAAGGATGAAGCGTTCGGCATTTACCAATCTCTTGGAAATGGGTCTTACTTTCGCTTCCATTAAAGTGCGCGTCTTAGTCGTCACAAGAGTAAAATACTTTGGAGGGAAAACTCGATGGATTCTGGATAAATTACAGGAATCCAGAAATGAACCGCAGAAAAGAATGCGCCCTTCTCACACGTGATGTGATCCCATAACAATACGCCTCAAGAATTACGCGCTGGAGCTTCAGATTCCCGCGCAAGAATAGTGACTTTAACTTTAAAATCTCCTTCTCTTTTCTGTGTCCTATGCGTGTTTGGAAGAGTATCTGGTTTAACTTTATGTTTACTATGTGTTCTTTTACACGGACACGGGTTGGTCCACCCATTTTTCAAATTTATGCAACCCCACACGCTTTAGAAAAAATCGAGTATACCATGGTTGAACTTTATCTTTACCGATAGGGCAAATTATGCAATTTTGTGCTCTTGACGTTTTAGAGTGGTCCATCACCGTTGCAGAATTTTCTAAAGCGGCACTTTTTGAATGCAACCTTATTTACTTGTGGAGCTTCTCTTCTTGAGTTGGTAAAGTATTTGACTGGATAGATTGTGTGTTCATGAGAACATTAAGGTTCTGAAGAAAGCGAAATGGCAGAAACGTGAGCTATTGTGTATGAATAGTGTATTAACAACTTCATCTTTGCTCATCAAGAAAATGTGAATTAAGAAAAAAAGAAATTGTGCTATACTAAGATCTTAACCTTTTTATTTACTGCCTATTCTTTTTTAACGGCAGGATATGTTGCGAAATATAACTTCAATGATGCTCAGTTATTTGCAAAACTCCGGACCGCAGGCGTGTCCGGTGGGGAACGGACGCGCTATTGCCCTTTCCAGGGGTAACGTGTTCACCACCACACCATGCGGGTCCTTCGTTTCGCCTGTCTCTCAGCTGGTTCTATCGATCTTTTTCGTTCCCCACCGCAGACACCTGCGGTCCGGAGTTTTGCAAATATCTCAGCATCATTGAAATCCCATTAAGGCTCGTCTATCATGGAGTGGATTCCGTATTGATAACTCTGGATAACTGCTTCTAAAGCTACACTGCGATTATATGGTTATCACATTCATTCCTTGGTATACCTACAATAAAGGCTGTCAGAATAAGGGGGTTTGCTCATTGAATCTGTACACATTATAATGAAAATGATATCAATCACTTCTGACGAAAAAATGCGTTGTCATAGTGACGAATTTCCATGAAATCTTCGTTCTCTTGATGACATCGTCGTCGTTTTGAGAATTATGAGTGAAGGAACGACGATGCTGAAGGAGGTCAACCAGAGCGGAAAAAGAATAGGATTGCCCATGAACCGGAATAAATCCATGTTCGTCAAATCCCATGATACGACGGATGACAATTAAAATGGATGCTTCTTTGATGAAACACCTCACCTCATAAGTTTACCAAATATGCTCAGTGAACATGAAACACAACTTCAAAGAAAGATTATGCAAAAAAGCAGTGCTTCTCAGGTCGCATTTAACAAACGTAACAATTCGCACCTGCGATTTTGATTGAGTGCTCCTCGCAGAACTACTATGGGACTGAAATATGGTTGACATTTTAGCGACGTCGGAATTTCCACGCGTCCGCTAAGACGTGTAGCGGAACTGCAGTCTAGGAGATCTAAGGGACTATAACTCGAAAATGAAACATAGATATCCATCGCGATGTGCACAGATGAGTAACATTTGGATAAGAAAAGTGGCGTCGATACTAACGTCTTCAACGCGTGCCAGGCTACACCTACTTTTGTGTTACAGCCTTTCAGGTGATGCTTGATTTTCCCTTGTTCGAGGCTTGAACTGAAGAATTCGTCGAGAAAAAGGATTTTCTGTGGATTATTAGTGGAGAACAGCTTTTGTAGACCACGTCAAAAACAGCATCTGTATCAACTAATCAATCGATTAACCACAGAGCATATAGGAGATGGACCCTTTAGGAGGAAATAAATCGTAGGTATCAATCCGCGTCGGTATAAATGCACACGGCCACTCATCTCTCAGGGTTGGCTACCTGCAAGGTATGCGGGCGCATTTGTGACTAACATCAATAGGTGTATTCGGAGCTCTAAATGCTTCATGGATTACGGGAAGATCGTAGCGCACATACACACCAAGATATCAGAAGTCAACTGGACTCCACATTTAATGGAGGCCTAGTGACTGAGATTCCTGTGTCCAACGAGGTGTCAACCTAACGTTACAGCAAGTCCGTTAACCTGACTTCTTCAGAACGATCTTAAAGTAAAAATATCAGGCTCTAGAAGCTCTCAGAGCGAGTATAACTCACTGATTCAAACTTGTAGAGGAAATGTGAACTTCTCGTATATCACGAAAATTTCATGGTACGTTGAACAACAACATTAGTTCAAATAGGTTTATAAAACGGAAAATACACGTAACACAACACTGTATTGCACAAACAAAAGGTAGATTACAATTTAATGGTTATTAGTAACAGGAAGGTGAAAATATTCGTCTATTAGGTAAATGCGAAGAGGGATATCGTATCGACATCACTGGTGGAGAACCGAATTTACAGACGTCATACGCGTATGTTGGTGTTGTCGACATACCATACCAGTATGACTCGTCGGTTTGTATGAATAACGGTTGGGAGAGTGGAGTTATGGTACCGGATTCTGGACTGAAGGTACAGTACCCGGACGACGGGGATACTGGCATTGAATAAGGTGAAGTTGGAGGAAGTACAGTATTAATCGATGGAAGCGAAGTAGGAGACGAGGTGCTGGGTTTTGCATACGGGGAATATCGAGGCGACGAGGACTTCATCTGGAAATATATGATGACGGTTAATAAATGAAGAGAAATAAAACATTACTGCACTAAATGCCATATAACACTAAACTGGTTTATAAATTTTTTACTCGCTTGACATTTTCATAGGCACAAGATAAAATGAATGAACTGACGAAATGTAAATCGACAGCGCAGACAGGAAGATGAAAGATATGTACTACAGGAATCCACGTAGTTCTCATACTAACCAGAAAGAATAATACTATTAATCCCCATTTTAGTAGTCTTAAAAGCATATATATATATATATATGCTTTTAAGACTAGACTTTTAAGACTATATATATACGTATATTAGACTGTTCAAAAATAAAAGCGTTTTAAAACAATTATTGGTTCAATGCATTTTTTACTAATAAAATATTCTTTGTACCTTGCAATATTTTATAACATTAGAAAGCTGAATTTATGCTCTTTCTAAAAATTTTTTATATTTTGCCAATACTTAAATTTCTTTAAAAGTTTTGAACTTTGCAACTTTAGATGTCGAAAACCAGTTTCAGTCAAATTTTCTTTTATGAGTTCAAACTCGGTCGTAGTGCAGCAGAGACGGCCCCGAATACTCATGAATTTCGGAATGAAGGTAGTGTTGGTGAATCAATAGTTCCGGAAATTTCGATCTGGCGACTTCGACCTCGAAGATAAGGAAGGCCGCGGACGTCCCAATGAACTTGACGACAACGAATTGAAGGAACTAGTGGAAGCAAACACGCGAACAACTGTTCGAGCTTGCAAAACAGCTAGGCGTAAGCACAGAAACAATTTCCAATCACTTGAATCGCATAGGAAAGACAAAAAACTACAAACGGATGTCGCACGAAAAAACGATAATCGAAAAAATCGCCGTTTTGAAGTGTCGTCTGCTCCTATTCTGTGCAACAAACACGACCATTTCCTCTATCAAATTGTGATGTGCGGCGAGAACTGGATTCTGGACGACCGGCAAAGTTCAGCTCAATGACTGGTTTGTGATCAGGCTCCACAGCACTTCCCAAAGCCGAAATTGAACCAGAAAAGAATTATGGTGACGTGTGAGGAGAAATGGACGAAATGCACTGTAAACTATAACTAGAACATACAGCTCGACATGGGTCGACTTCAACTCATATATTCAGGCAGAAAACGGTGAGTGTGAATTGATTTCAACTCATTTTCAGCCGACTAATTTGCCAATCATGCTTTTTGTGCTATACTCTCCTATTTAGTCGGTAGCTTCCATACTATCGATGTTGTAGCAAACGTTAGGCGAGAAAAGTCATTTTCTACACATAATTCACAAGAAGTTTGTAAGAGTTTGTTGGTTGCGCGACAAAATTGTTACTTTAGGTGAATACCAAGATATCACCAACTCTTGTTGACAAACCGCTACTTATGATAACATGCTTTGGCGATGCATCAATGAATCACTCAACCACTCTTGAATATGGTGAATTGATATTCGTTACTTATAAGGAAGAGGCAGAATGAACAGTGATTGCCGACGTTAACTTTTCATTTACTGCTTACTATTATTTTTCGCGGCAAGGTATGATGTGATATACTTGGTGATTGCTGATGGCACCGTTAGGTAGAAAATTGTCATAGAAATAGCAAAGCAAGGACCTCAGTGGTGCAGTGGTTAACACATGAGCCCCTAGAAAGAAAAGTTCGAATCTGGCCTGGGATCCAAGTTCTGCAGATCTCTCGGCATCATAATGCTAGCTGAGTTCAGATAGCTTTCGCGTTAAAAAATTGGGCGTTCCCATATTCCACTAAGCCAGAGGACTATACAAGTTAGAGATATAACATGGTAGTATAAGGATTTTCACGCGTGCTGCATTTGATTGCCTCTCAAGTATAACGTAATAAAATTAAGTGCAGTTTTCCAAACTAATAAACTTTGAAGTCATATCCAACCTTACGGGAGGTACTTAACAAATGACCGACGTAAAAGTAGTTTAGAAGCAATTTAGTATTGTTGTTCGCTCAACCAAATGATGAGCGATGCAAGTAGCGTATTTCGACAATTCCAATTTCGAATGATTCAATGAAAATGATATGGAACTCTCACCAGATGCATACTTGGTGGAGTCTGGTTGATGGGAAATCGTGGCGGCGATGGCAATAGGATCGGCTTCAGTCTTATTGGTTCCGTTGATTTTTGCATTTTCCCCTGAAACAGATAACTATGTAACAACGAATATTGAAATACGTTTTTGGTATTCCACAAAGATCTTTTTCGTCAGAGTCTAGTGCTTAATTATTTCGACATTGGTTTTTGGAAGAAGAAGTTCTCAAAATTCCTCGTAGCTTCAGATTTTCTAAGCCACTCTATTCAAAGTATGGTTGCATAATCGCCTACAAAAGCTAAACTTGAAAACAAGGGAGCCTAGAGGAGCCCATAAATTGTCGAAATAGGTTCCGAATGACTAACTGGCTTTAGGCTTTATTGCAACAGTAAAGATTTGTCCGTTAAAAACGTGCGAATATCTATATCTCCAACTCAAATAGGACCACATATTGCAGTAATGTGAGCGAAACTAATAAAATTCGGACACTAAAAAAGTATGGTCTACAACATTTCCTGTCAGTTGAGTCTCTGTATTTCAAGAGTGCTCAATTACTGAACGTTTCAAAAGAAAACAACCTAACGGTGCCAAGTTTTTCAACGTTTTGTCTAGCTCGGTCCACAAAGAAAACTTTTTTGTACCAAACTGACAATATTAGGGTTACAAAGGTTACAAAGGAAAGTAGTAGAGCGTTTGGAAAAACTGACAATATTAAAGCGAGCAAATAAATGGATTACGAAACATTTGCTTTCCACTACGAATTCAGTGTCATTTAAGATTAGATTGAAAAGAGATCGGAAGAGTACCAAAAATGAATATCTGTTTGCTTTTTCTATGACCCGTCATCACTTCTACTGTGCGGATCCCAGCACTCCACGCAGTCCACTCGTTCCCTCGCATCCGATATTTACACCTGTCTTTGAACATTTCGCGTGTTGTTTCAGCTGCTTCTTGAGGATTTCGTCCTCTTTATTAATGTAGTAGAATGCTGCTTGGAGTCGATTCTCCTTGCAATCTTGGAGATTGGCAGGCTAAGGCTTTTCCATGTGGATTAGACCACAGCGTTGAAGATCGAACTAGGGCCTTTGCTTCCTGATTGAATTCGTCACTGAGAACTGCGCTCCCCTTTCCCGAAAATTGAAAATTTTTGTAACAAGCAAGATTTTGCTTGGAGACTCCTAGTGAATGAAAAGTGCCACAGATAGATGACACCATAGCAAGGGAGGATTTTGAATGTCTCCAATATTGATGAGGGTCGCGCAATTGGCGGACGTAATGAGTCTCTTGACACGACAAAATGGAGATTAAGAACAGAACAAACGATTATCGATTGCTCTTCCCGTTTACAAAATTCAATTGTATTTTTTGATTACAGGGGAAATTCGACGACTAATACCAGTCAGCAAACGAGATATAATTTTAGAAAAAACAAATAGGAATAAGTGAAAAACGTGAATAAGTCACCACTAATTATCAAATACCTCTGAAAACTAAAGTAAAAGCTTTACAAACCGTTATAAGTCATGATAAAATAATTCAACACCATTTTTTTATTTACATAACCCGTCTTCACGTCTACTGTGGGATTCCCAGCACTTCCCACATTCGATTCGTTCCCTCGCATCCATTATCCATGAAGTTCCTCCAACTTTTACGTGTGGCTTCAGTTGCTGCTTGGGAATTTTCATTTCATCTTGAATGTCGTAGAATGGTGGTCGTGCAATTCTCCTTGGAGCCCACAGATTGCCCGGCTGGAGCGTTCCCAAATGGATTGCAGAGAGTGATTTTTTTCAATACTACTAGTTTGATACCGGATTTACGGGGTAGAGAAACGCCGATAGAATGCAATCAAAATTTTGGAGCTAAACTGGAACTAAATCTAAGATTTTGGTACTTTCTAGCTCAAATCACTTCGTATACTTGTTATTAGCATGAAAAAGAAAGTAACGAAAGAAAAAATGGAGAAAACAATGGGGATTTATATAAGAAGGCCAAATAACGAGTCTTTTCAAAGTGGAAGAAAAGTAATGAAAAAATGTAGCGTCATATCAAAACGATATAACAATTTGATACTGTTAGAAAGAAGGAAATTGAGTTCTAATCCATGATAAAACTCCACTTGAGAACTACTTAGATTCAAAGATGATCAGCAATGATTTGGAAGTCGTCAAACTGAAAAATGAAATAAAATTACTGTAGACGACGAGAAATGACAAAAATAGTTCAATATGGGATTGCAGCGAACTTTTAGTTGACTTTGTTCTTGGAAAACAAATTGAAAACTTAGCGCCATCAGGAACTGTTAAGAATAAAACAGGAGAGATGACTACTATGACGGAATTAGCTCTATGTTCGTAATGAGCGCAACAAAAACTGATAAAAATTTACTTCGAAGGAACTTCATGTCAGTGCCGAGATTAATTCTAAAAAATTTGAACTGACAAAGTAAAAAGTAAAGATAAGTGCGGATGCAGCGATATGAGATAGAATGAGACCAACCATATGCTATGACGTGAATTCTAAGTAGCACAAGTGGACGGCAAGCAAAGCGTCAGTGGGTCCGGTGGAACAGATGACATATTTACGACGTATTGTTAACGCTGCTCGTGTGAATATGTCCGGATGACGAACAGCGTGAACAAATGTGTCTCGCAGTCAGCAGTTCGGAAAAGAATGACGACGCCGACAAACCAGTGCGCTATCTAAAATATGCGTTTCCAAGAAATAGCGCAGATTTTGCGTTGTGAGCTGTTTTAGAAGCGCAACTTCCCATTCACATAATCTATGTAACTATTCGTTAAAATCAATTATGTTGAAGGATGGAGGAAACAGGCGGTGAAGTTCGGCGTTGATCATTTCCTGAACAAACTGTCATAGATTCGACTCTATTCGCAGCACTGTAAAGGAGGATGAGTGCACGCTTGACCTAGACATTGACTTGCCGTGTACTATCGATGTATTATGTCAGCGCTTTTTACTGCCAGACATGTGTTGTGCTAATTTGCAGACCCATAACGGAAGGAGGACTTGGTGAGCTCTGGTGCTGGTCAGAACCAGCGACCGAATCCACGATGAAAGAGTGTGTATTGCAGGTTACCTCTAAGTTTTCAAATGCACTCAAGTATTATGGACGTACATGGATGCGATAGACTTTACTCTAGTGAGTAAAAATTAATATAAAACGACTTTTATGTTATGAAATATCTCTACCTAGATCTAATTTCACGTTATGATCGTCAAGCAATTTTTCCTTTTTTTTATGTTCACTACCGGTTCTGTGAAAGTGGTAGTTGAGAGAGTGTCGAAGAAGAGGAACATAAGATTACACAAAGGGTAGCATGTTTTTCATGAAAGCTCAACTTTGGGATTAGCCTACATTAATGAATAGGTAGACCTCGGCGCAAACACTAACGAGCTGCGAGTCAATTGCCGGCTTAAGTAAACATAGCACGAAAGAACACACCTTTAAATGGCTGGGAAGTGAAGAGTGGTCTCAAGTCAGCGGAGCCGACTAAATGAAAAGTACTGCAGAATGGAATCTCAGCACCCTCGCAAAGAAAGCATGGAACAAAATGAATGGAAAAAAACTGTTTAGAGCGAAAAAGAAGAAACCATCACTAAACAGTGTACGCCGAAGCGTGTCAAACTAGATGTCAATAAATACCTTCGAACAGTGCGGAATCTGTCGCAACAATCCAGTTAAACGACAAGAAAAAACGCAGTTTCGTGAAGGTGAAGTAACGATACAAAGATGGTCTCTCGGAGATAAGATCAATTCTATAAGACTCAGTGAAGTATGTAGTATTCACTCTTGTAAAAATTTCATTTGGCGCTACCTTTAGTGGATATTCTTGAATAAATAGGAGGAAAATGTCCCATCAAGTCGAGAAACCTACCCAGATTTTGTTATTTATAGTGATGATCGCGCGTGTGGCGCAGTGGTTGAAGGCACCACTGTGACACACACGTGGAATTGATCCCCGCGCGCATTACTCACCAAGCCTCTCTCCCTCCGGCGTCGGCAAATTGGTACTAGACTTGTTTGGGAGTATAGCAGCACTGGTTCGATATATCGGTAGGCCACCGCGAGTGATTATAAAGGCCAGATATGCATTCAATCACCTCCAATGATACTTAATGAAGTCGAATGCATGGCGCATCCCTCAGAAGTTGATCAATGCCGAGAACTTTATTCTTTTATAGTGATAATCTAATAGAGCAAGAAAGAAAGCGAGTTTCTATTCATAAAAAACCACAAAGCAAATGGTGACTACCTATATGAAAAAACTGTTCTATGTTCCACAAGATTTCTGGAGCTCACTCGAAAATCGCTATGTTTCAACGGAATTTTCAGATTGCACTTAGGTCGGAAGAAATTCCCAACACCGACTTTCCATTAACCTCGGCATTGATCAAATAATTCTTTACATTTTTGCTGAGCAAACAAGAGGTGTTACTTTATTCTTTTTTACCGCAAAGCTAACGTTTCGATGGATTTTGCCTTCTTCAGAGAAGCTTTCTATGAGTCTTCCGTGGAAGAATACAGTAAATTAACAGTTCAGAGTTCAGATTATACTGAGATCTGAAACACGATATCAACGAACACTTATAAACAAAGCTTGACTGGATTTCCAACGCTATGCAAGAATTTCGACAGTTGTTAGCTCGTCGCTTAACTCATCGCTAACAAATTTTTGAATATAAAAAAAATGAGGTCTTAAGAAGGAGGAACAGAGACAAGAAGTGAAGCCTTTTTCATTGTTTCAGCAAAAAAGTTGCTCTCTTGACTTTTTTCTGACTACACAAAGAAGAAGGAAAAGAAATAAATAAAAAAGAGTAAGAATAACACTTCCAACCAATATCATTTGACTTTACAACCGTGTTTCATTCCGAAATTCGCTGACTGGTTAAATGTCGCCTTTGACTAAAGTGCAATTTACTTAAGTAGTCGGTGAATCAGTAAAGAAGATTCTTCAAAAACTTTATCAACCGTTGAGTATACACAGGCTGGAAAGAGCACAAAGGAAATTGACACGTGGTGGTTTCACCAAGTGCCTAACCAAAATGAACATCTGGTATCGACATTTGGCGAAAAATCGACCCATAAGCATCCTGCAGATAAAATTTATTGTTATAAAACGGGCCTATGTAGTATAGATTCTCTTCAGTGGCTGTCAACTGCTCTGTGACAAAGGCCTGCCTTGTATTGAGTGAAAAATACCTGTAACGAGTTCGTCTGGTGCGAAAACATCTGCTCTGTGCAAGTGGTATATAAGCACAACTATTTGTAAAACCATTATTTCCTTCTTCTTCTTTTTCTTGCTCCATCATTTCGCGTTATCAGTTCTCGTAGTTCAATTGAGTTCTTGAGCCTACTGTACACATGAAGCACTCTTTAAGCCGTGTTCTCACCGTTCTGCATTGTCAACGCATTAAAGCTACCCTCGGTCCTACATTAGCTACTATAGCTACTCCTATATTACTTCCTCATATGTTCATCGACACCACCTTGTAATTGCATAATGGAAATAGCGATAAATTCCGAAATTAAGATGCTTGAGACCCGCCGTAGAGCACAAGTCATGCTGAGTAGTATGTAACGAGTGAAACCCCGCTACTCGCTGAAACTGCGCTTTCAGGATTTATTAAAGAAAGTATAAGAGCCCCAGCATCCCTCTTATTCTGTTCATTATTTTTCATGATTATCGTGAAATGCTGGTCGAGTTGATTCCTCCTGGAATAATGGGATAGTTCTGCAATAGCCTTCTGAGTTCTTGGTCATAGATATTTCCCGGAATTTGTGGATTTGGAGTAGCTGTTCGGTTGGTACAACTGCGAGTTGAACCGGTGACAACCGTTCACGACTAATTTTTTTCGAAAACAATCCTTTAATCCAAATAGAGTGATGAATCAAATGTATACCAAAATAAAATTGAAATTAAAATAGACGAAAGTTATCAAGAAATTATTAAAACTTTACTACCAACAGGGATGACCGTTTGAGTGAGCTAATGTGAGCACAGTTAAGTAGTAATTTGAAATCGGAGGTCTGCGTTGGCTTTGCTAATCGAGCTAATCAACTAAAGGCAAATTTATGGGCGCGTAGGTCGCCTCCGGCCAATAATTAGTGGATGGCAAGCCTAGATCATGTCAATTGAGCGGTAACTTAAGCACGTATCAGTGAACATTTCTGACTTATAGAACTGGGGTACATGTAGCACAGTGGTTTAAGGTGCACTGCAATATGCAGCGGATAGATGGCTGGTTCGTTATAGCGCCCGGGCTCATTATCCTTTGTATTAATTTAAGGTCGGATAATTGCTAATAGAAGAGGACAGAAACATTGAGTTGATGCATGAGCAGGTTCCTCAAGTTAGTGTAAAAGCCTAATATATATCCAGTCATCTCTAAAACGCTTGATGAAATCGAACACAATGCGCATGGGACGCGCTCATCAGAAACGTTTATGCAAATATGGTCGTTTAGGCCATGGAAATTACCCAGATCCATGAAAAGAGTAAACGTCGGTGAGAACGCGCAGACCATCAAACTACCCATCCAGATGTCACACGATGAGCTTATCGCTGTGTGCGAGCCCAGCAGGCAATTACAATTTAACGATGGCGTTGCAGAATACGGGAAATGACGACCATCGAACTCAAGAATCTTTGTGTGTACTAAACAGATCTTTACAACCTGTTATAACTACAGGTTAAAACAAATTCTACTTTGATATACACTGTATCCGCGGCCCGTAAAATAACGAATGCCATTATCAAAACAGTCGGCAGCTGTAAAAGAAAAACGTAATGAAATCAAAAATTGGAAAATAAGCAAAGTTATGTGGTTATAGTACGTGTGTATAAAAACCACTGTGCAAAACAGATGCATCTATCCAACTAATCGTTTAAATTCATATGCTTAGAAAAAGCATCATTCTCGTCGGTCAATATCAAATGGGATTTGGGATGGATCCAAAAAACTGTCTGGCTTCCCGATTCAGTAACCTATGACTCTCTTAAAGGGATGTCTAAACTGCTCAACTTTTAGATGATCGGAGAAGTACTTCCCAGAAATTGGTAGGTTGACAATGGAACAGCGACTGACACCAAGCTTTGCCATTGCCTTTATATCTAATGCGGACACTCAAATAATCACCCTCCGGGCATTACTCTACTGTAGATATAGAGATGATTTCTTTGTCATTTGCTTCACACAACAGAAGATGGACAATGTTTTGAGTTCCAACCATTAGTCAGAGTACATAAAATTCACTCGAAAGAAACCAAAGAAAAACTAGCTTCAATTTTAGAACGCTCAAATTAACCTATGCAAAAACGACTACATCACCAAATGGCACCGAAGACGAAGTAAAAAAACAGTGGTTTATTACCTCTCCTCTCACCCTCAACGCATAAAAGGGACACTAATGAGCAAAATGTTTCAAATAGCAACTAGGATCTCCGAACTTGGTGCGAAGAATAGCCATCTCCAGTAGCCACAAAACGGTAGCTCCTAGGGGCCGGTTTGGAGGAAAAAACACCTTTCGAAATGATATGGCTAGCGAGAGTAAGGCCCGTTTATTCTACACTTCATTAAGAACGAAACAAGCACAGCTATAAAACGTTGTTTAACAATGGACAGTCTAGAGAAATTCGGGTACAGAGTACAATGAAGCTTATGGGAACGAAAACATTGGAAAAAATGAGTAGACCACTCCGGGTTCGTGTAAAACATATAGTCAGTAAAATTAAAATTATATTCCACTGAGAAAACAGAGGACACAGAGATATAACGAAGAAGATTTTGAAGTAGAATTCAAAATCCTCGCTAAGGAATTGAAGGCTTCAGTGGGGAACACTGCCGAAGGATTCTGGATAAATTTCAAGAATCCAAAATCGAACCGCAAGAAGGAATGTGTCGCTATCAAGTGTGATCTCACACATTATCTTAGACTCATATTTTAAGTTGAGAGAGGTGTTAGTTGGCTGAGTAAGTTACAATTTACGTAATACTTCCCGGTTCTGAAAAGGCTAAATCCGCCGAAACGTCAGGCATTATTGTAGCGAATAAATCTTGCTATTATTCCCATGACCGACTTTCTGTTAACCTCGGCATTAATTGATAATTCAATGTTTTTCATCAATAAGCAGACACGAGGTTGTTAATATAGAATTTATTAGAACACAATTGCTGACGTTTCGGCGGTTTCGCCTTCTTCAGAGCCTGGAAAGGTCAAATTGAGATGCGATCTACTCAGCCAAACACTTTCATAACCCCAGCAGATAAAACTTGATAAATCGATTTGTGTTCGCATAAGAAACAGCTTCATTCAAACACCTACCGTTTATTTGTCGTAAGTATTTAAGTTAGTTGGTGGATAGCCGCCGCACAGAGTAATACATGGTCGATAACTGGGTCCATGTCAGATCATTGGATCAGCCTGAGGTATGGCGCTAGGTCACGCGTGATGACAAGACACTCCTCCTTGCGGTTCATTTTTGAATTTTTGGCATTGATCCAAAACGCTTCAAGAGTTTTTCGCGCTGATGTTTTCGAT